>JADDOH010016909.1:0-54120 GCA_016648135.1 Agrypnia vestita | reverse complement strand
TCCCAGTAGTAACCTAATATTTTTTCGTGAATTAGATTTTTCTGTATGTCTTTCTAATTGATTAATTAATTTGGTTATTCAATATTTCACAGAACTTTGTTCTGAAAAATTACAACTTCACAAATATGAATGTGTTCTTGAATATATACTAAAACTATACTTGCGAAGACTAGGACGTAGTTGTGATAGTATTTGTATGTGATTGTATCGATGATTGGCAACTGATTATTCGCAATTCGACTCTCAACCATCGGTACTAGATAACAGTTACAACTCAGGCACCAATCATCGATACGATCGGATACAAATCTCGAATGACTGTACCGTGTGTAACCGGTTGGACCATCACTACGTACGAGGTGCGTGCGGTGAGAACATTGAAGCGTGACTTTTATGTAAGGGTGTCCTAGTGGATTCCTGTCTTGATTATGAATGAATCGATGAAATGTTCTACCAACCATGACATACTGTCAATAGTTATGGAGATATGCAATATCAAAGTTTGCATTTTTTTTCAATATTAACTATAACTTTTTTTTGCAATAAGTTGAACTATAATTACTGTAACTTATCGTCCCTGTATATATAATAAATCCTATGTGCCGTTTAGTACATTCCGAGATGAACGAATCAATATGTCAATTTTTCATATAAATAATGGAAAGTGGAAATATCTGGAAAGTCTGCCCAGTAATTATTTAAAATATATTTTGTAAATCTAGTCAGTGCAGTTTTATTCGTTTATCTCGGAATGTAAAAATATTGTGAAAAAAATGAAAAATTTGATACTGCATGCCTTCATAACTATTGATATTGTAATGGTGATGGTTGCTTCAACATTTTCAAGGCACGAATCCACCTGCAAAGTTATGATACACCTACTTTTTGCTAATAGCTATGTGACACGCTGTATAGATCTTTTCAAGCGATTCTTCTGATCTGTTTTAAAGTAAATCAATCCTTAGAACATATTCACCTCAACCCTATACTTGCGACTCATTCCTCCATCTACTGCATCCACCCTTTCCTTCTAAATCGATAGTCTGGTTCACATTTTCCCATTATTTTCGATTATCTGTCTGCTCGCATTTTGCGAATGAACATTTTCATTCAACTGTCTCATTTCTCACCCAGATTATTCGTCGCGACCATGTTTCAGTAACAGCTCGAATAATGTTCGATTATGTATCGAACAAATATATAAGATAGAAAAGAGAAGAGTCTAGATATATCGCTAGACTCTTCTCTATTCTCGATAAATCCATCTCGAAAATTCCCCGGGAAGTGAATCGGCCGCACGATATTAAAAATGTTTGAGATTTTTGCTCCAAAAATATCTGCTGATCTGTTGAGGGATTTAATCAAAATGTAATGAAAAAACAAAACGTTTGCAACACAAAAAGCTAGAATTAATATTGAGCCTTTAGGTTCGATATTCTTATGTAGGAAGGAATCAGCCACAGAAAACTTTTATCTATTTTTCATTATATTCTTTGGGTTTAGGCTATTGTCAATAAAATGGATGTTGTGTAGGAGTGTCTTTTTTGTATGACGACAGGGTACTTGCAAGAATATCATCATCATCAATGTTACGGTCAGCACGGTATAATATATTGCAACGAGATGCTAAAAATAATTTATGCGCTGTCCGAAACCCCGGTAATATGTCACTTAGAACAACACTACCGTTCGATCTAGAACGGTCTACAATTATCTACAGATGTCTAGAAACGCCCTGGATAACCGAGAAGCGACGAGGACCTTCTCCTAAACACTAGAATAATCTAGAAAGTACGAACATACCAGCACTTTGATATAAATACGAAACAACGCAGCGGCAGGAGTTCAGTTATCGTGTTTGACAGTTCATTCGGTGCGAAGTAGGCGCGAGACGACGGCCAGATAGACCCAGTCGTGTAATTGTGAAGCGAAAAATATCGAGCGCAGTACTTTATTGGCGAAATAAATAAATGTGAGAAATACTACGTGCGAGAATTGGATGGAATGTTCTAGTGAATGTTAAATACATGTTACCCAGCGATAATAAAGTGTTCATTTACGAGAGATATATTGCGAAATAGTGTAATTTAAAGAATAGCGTTAAGTTCAATTCGTTTTAAGTGACTTTGTACATTGAATAGTTAATTAATCATTAAACGCTAATTAATATCCAGTGTTTTATTTCATTCCTCCCTAGCTACGACACTTATATACAGACACGACAATATTATGTGTACGACACATTCTTGTAAGAAAAATAACCAACATTGTTAGGATGCTGACTTATTCCAAAGAACTCAGAATTTTTTATATGGGTTTAACATGCAAATTTATGTCAGATAGAGAAACAGAATCAAAAGCTCCACCGAGAATCTTGTGGACTCAAGTTTGTGCATTTTGAAAAAGGCAGGACGATCATTTTAGCGGTGAAGAAATAATAACATCGAATAAAACACTGTAAATTTCTTCACAATTAATAATTTTAATAATTAACGGTTCGTATACTTTTGTAACTTGAGAATCATTCGTTGGAAAATATAATAAATATTCTAGCTAAACTCGGCACGTGTAGAAAATCTTAATTCCAAGCACACTTGAGGAGTATCTAAAAATTTCTCGAAGCTTCTAGAAACTCCTGGAACAACATATTTTAAATATCCCCTCTGAAGCATTCCAACGGGATGCTTAATGTAACTTTCGTGTCTTTAAAAATATTTTATTTATTTGGAAATGTAAAGGACAGTTTACATAGTCATATACTATATAGCCATCTTTATGTCGTCTTTTTCTTCTCGAGCTTTATCCGTTCAACGGACGTTGGCTATCATAACGTTATCTATCGAAATATATATCTGTGCGAGAAAGAGACAAAGTTATATAACCGCTTCACACTGCTAGGCAGTGCTGCAACAACGCACTTGATGTCAATCGACGAAAGCTATTTGTTGTTTTAAATTGTTTTTTGTTGTTGTTGTTGTTGTTTTAGTTAAAGTTGTTTTAAATTGCGCATAATATGTTGTTTTAAATTGAATGTAAAATCTCGTTGATAATCCCAATTATAATAATTTCATTGTCTGTCTATACGTCCGTCCGTCCGCCTGTCTGTCTGTCCCCTTAACTTCGTGTAACGTCCGTAACTTCTTTATAGTACCTAATCTTTTTTTACGAATTTTTTTTTTATTTTTTTTTAATAAAATAACTAAATGCTCATTTCTTAAAAACCGACATGTAAAAGTACCGTCATTTTTGACGGCTAAGCTAGTAATTATATTATTAAACCATTTTCGAAACTTTCTGAAATTTCTTGGTTATATGTATTAATATGCCATGCGTACGAGGCGCATTGTTTCGTTGTATTGGTGTTTATACCCGTAAACCAACCAACCAACGAAACAATATGCGTCGTACGCACGGCTCACACATACTAATTCGATTGTCTTTCTCTTAAGGGGGGGGGGGGTAAGGTTAATTCATACAAAAAAGGCATGTTTTTGTGACGACACAGTTAAAAATCTCTTTATGGTAAATTGAAGTATGACATTCGAAGAATATTGTGTAAAATTTTCAAGAAGAAATATTAAAAAATACGGCAATGGCACCAATTATTCGGACGTGTCTCGGAAAAAAGTAGAATTGCGGTGTCCCTCATAACTTGGTGCTGAATCGTCTGAAATCAAAAAATGAAAGTTCATTCGTTAGATAATAGGTTTTCCCAGGTAACGCTGGGAGGGTTTTTTGAAATTTCAATTTTTCATTTTTTTTGAATACTTTAAAGGGAAAAACGCGATTTTTTGCGAAAAAAATCTGCTAATTTGTTATTAAAAAATAAAAATTATTAACAAATTTGAAAAAAAGTCTCCAGCGTTACCTCGTAAATTATGTACAGAAATAGTGTTCAAAATTTCAAAAGGATCGGTGCAGTAGTTTTGAAGTTATGAGGGACACCGACTTTGAAAACGCGAGGTGTGGGGAAAACGCTTTAAAGTTTTGCACACTGTAAAATTCAAAATAAAACTCGACACTTATTTTATACTTCGATGCCATGTTCACACAGCAAAGAGCTTTCATCATCAGCATCTTTTTGTCCTTGTCTACGCAAAACTCTTCCAATACAATAGCACGTCCGGTAGTAGTAGGTGAGCGCGTCTCTCAGCTGCCCGAGCAGGTATAGAAAATCAGCCTGAGTATCGCTCAAATGTTCATAATTTCGTCAATTTTGCTCCGATTGACTTGAAATTTTGACACAATTTTCTTGCGATGTTATACATTCATTAAAAAAAAATTAAAAATAAAATGTAAAAAAAAGAAGTTAAAAACCTTACCCCCCTTAAATGGAAATGTCTTTCTTAAAAAAAATACACAATATGATTTTTTTTAATGCATATTGTGTATCTTCTCCAAATTTTCTCTATAAATATGAAATCTTTCACTCATATTTCATACGGATCTTTCATTTCGATGTATATTGTGTATCTTCTCCAAATTTTCTCTATAAATATGAAATCTTTCACTCATATTTCGTACGGATCTTTCATCTCGACAAACATTTCTTGACGTTGTAGTAGCTTATATAACATTGCACATTTCGTCGTTTGTGTCATTTCAACAATCGTGTCGTCATTTTTGACGTGGTGACATTTGACAGATGTCATTTCTCATAGAGACTACAAACGTAGATACTTCAATAGGTACGTCCTATATTCTGTTTTAGGACAGTGCAACCGTGAGAGTACAGGTATATTCAACTATCGCATCTAATCCTGTTGGTTTGCGTATTTTAACAATCGCGTCGTGGCCGTTATTATACTCTTCGTCAATTTTGACGTAAGTTACATATACCTATACGGTAAGTGCCTAAGTGCCTACCTTCTAATATTAATTTATTAAGTTGGTAGAATTTAATTAGCTTTAGTTTGTTTCACACACATCTATTAATTTCTTTATCGAAAGTGCCCAAATATGAAATTGAAGCTTATATTTTTGCGATAAAGATAACAATATTGGTATTTGAAAGGTGTCTTGACAATTCTTTCATGGTCTCGGTGTCAGTTGTTGATTGGGTTTGGGAGATGTTTTGTGTAATTAATTAATTAACTCGGTGTTGATAATCCCGGGCTTCCAAAGTTTGTACTCCCTGTACGTGGTACGGGTGGAACTAATTTTTTTGCAAGATTCGGTGGGCTTATACTTTTCGGCATTCCTGTTCATAATTCCATTGCACGTACTGAAATACTCGGGTCTTCTTCGACAGCTTCTAGTACAATGTCCCCGTAAGGGAGGGAAGATCTTCCTTCACCAGGTTGTGCATGGTTTGGGAGGCCCTCTGGGAAGAGTAAACGGTGCACATTTGTAAAAAAATCGATGATTCGGATGACGAGCAGCATTTGGGTACCTCTCACGGTAAAGTCTAGCTGCAGCACTAACTAACGCAGTTGTAGTTGTACCCATGACAGTACTGCTGCGGCTTGAGTTATTGTTTAATTTTGTATTATCTTACCTGTATTCTAAATAAAATCCCCGAGAGGCGTTTAAATAATAAATAAAAAAATAAAAATAAAATCTCATGCAAAACTTACGCGTCCATCTATTTTGTGACGTAAAAATCTTGTTATCCTGAGAATAGGGGGTACATTGTGTTTATTAATGAGCATATCGCACCTTTAATAAAGTATGGACACAATTAAAATTTTAGTAGTTTTACCTTTTCTGATGGAAAGACTCATTTTTGCCAGTCCTACACGATGGCTCTCACAGGAAGAGAAAACGAATGTCAAATAAGGAATACTATATTGTGTCCTTTTCAGACTTTCTTCTTTCGCCCCCGCTTCTTCCGCTGGACGGGCAATTAGTGTTGCGCCAATAACTCAAATAATATAATTAATCTTATATAGGCATAAATCAATCAATTAAAGTACGTATTTTAATAAAATACAATATTTTTGGTAATTTATATAATTTTATAAACCATTATTTTTTATTTGTTAAGATGTTGATTTGCTGTTAATTTTCCCCAAAGTAAAATAAATAAATAAATAAACTCGGTGTAAATATTAAAGAGGCACAAATACAAGTAACGCCCAAAATTACAAATAGAAAAACCGTGTAAGAGGGGTTAACTTTCGACCATTATTATTTTTGATTTTTTTTTATACTCTTCATCCATATTTTCAAAATATAGTCAAGTCATTATAGCACAATTATCAGAGACTAAGTTTACTAAATTTTATGGCTGTATAGCATATAAAATCAAGATGTCGGAGCCTATTATGTAAAAAACAATACATCGCTGTTTTGTTTTATGGCTTTTCCCAATAAATGCTTTTTGTAACTGTGCCCATACATTATTGGGGGTGCGATATGTCATTTCATCATGTATGTGACTTTATTTGACCGACGTCTATAACCGTCGTTTTTCAAATAACAAGAGAACTAAAATATTGACGGTTGTAGCCATCACGTCTACGTACGTGCTAATAATGATTAAACTAACTGAATACAAATAAATCGTTGCACGAATGAAAATAATCTGCGATGGCCATTCGGCCGCCATCTTCTGTCATAAACAAAATCTGAAATAATAAACTCTCATTCACACACACGTGTCTGCGAGTAGGTACCTACCGTGCTCGCGCCGCGTTGAGTGGATAGTGTTTACCCGCTTGAAGCCTGAAGATCGACTTGCGGGCTGCAAACTTTGAAAGTCAACGAGAGCTTTCACACCGCGTCAAGTTCACGAGTTGCTATGGCGGGAAACGTACACACATGTCAACAAGATTGAAAAAATCAATAATCAATTTTCAAACACTGGCTTTCAATAATATAAGTTTACAGACGAGATTGCCGCCCAATGAAGCCTACAAATCGTGGGCTCGATACTATAATTGTCAGTTTTGAGATATTTACATAAAAAAATCTTCAAATAGTAATCTATGTAACGCTAAAACTGGATATTTTATACATGCTGTTATAAGCAAGCTACATTTTAATCACTAACAAAAATAGACAACAAGAAAAGTGAAGGAAGATTAAATGCTACCACAAAATATCTGGTGATATCTTTTTGTTTTCATTGACATTTTATTAATTAATCTAGGAGATTCATTATAACGCTAATAATTGGTTATTTTGAAAACAAAAGGTGCCTTAAGGAAATAAAGTCAATAATAAGCATGATAACTTATTGCGATTATCTCAAAGCGTGACTTTTTCGAGGTCTAGACAAAAGAAAGAAACTATATATCCAAGAATTTTAAAATCACAGATTGATGAATTGAAGAGATCCAAGGCGCCGAATATAGTGCTGAATATTATAGACAAATTAATTTGCAAATAATATAATTAGGTAGGTACCTCTGAAATCTTGAAATCTACAAAGGGACAGAAAAAAATGTTTGAAATAACACGTGGAGATGTGAAGAACACTCAAGAATTGAATGTAATGAAAAAATTATTTGTCACAGCTTGATTTGTTTCGATTTTTTTCTTTCTTGCGAGCATACTTTCGTTTATTCGGACGCGGTGGGGTTCGAGTAAAACACTTTCAAGCAATTACAAACTTTTATTGGTAAACAAGGTCACTGGGCACAAACTTAATCAAAAACACTATTCCGTAATTTGCACTAATTCGCATGAATTCTCTAGAATATTCCACTCGTTTTTGGTAACAATTCGCAACGCCCTTGTCTATGGCACGGATTTACAGTTACTATCTAGTCGTAAAGTATTATGGACTAGCTCTGTTATATACTTTACCAATTTCTAGTTGTGTTTGTATTTTTTTTTAAATAGAGCGAACACGGAATACGTGCCTTACAATAAATATTCTTACTATTTTCAAAATAAGCTAGACTTATTTTATGAAAAGAGGACTAACTTGCTGGTGTCCTGGAATGTGGCTCGAACCACCGACCACCAGATAACAAAGCGAGCGTCATGACCACTACACCAACACACTACTCATTTCGTCACTTCGTAAAGAAGATGAAAATGCAGAATATATGAGCGGGTTAAGAGTCAACATATTATTGAAATGACCATGATATTGAACATCGAATGGAATACTTTTAAAGCTCTAAGGTATAGTTTCCCGTGCACTCAAATGGTGAAATTCGAGCGATGCAGAATGCTTCCAGTCCGCGGGTTATTTTTGAGTTTTGTGATTCACCGCGCTTTCCGAATTTCGCCCGAACGAAAGCTACCATAACCGATTTGGCAACACTGCAAAACTTTGTCCCCTGACGGCTAGACGCGTCACCGTGTACATTTGTCCTTAAGTATTCGTTTCACTGACAGCGGGTGTCGAAAATTCGCTTCTATGCAATTATTCATACAGACACGTCAAGGAGATATCGGAAAGAATATGCATAAATGCCAGCCATAATCTTAATTTAATTTCAAAGTCCGGGCACATTATATATAACTGTTAAGAAGAGTATAAGTATTCAACACATTTGAGAACGTGAGATTCATTCGATACGAAATTATTTATCATTAGAACTAATAATATTGTCATTTTAGTGGGTTCTAAACTAAACGTTCATCAAAATACGAGAAATACAACTGTATAATGTTAAAAGGAAGTGTAAATGTAAAAAGATTGCTACATAAATCATTTTTGAGCCAAACATTTCTCGATTTCAAATAAAACTTCGAAAATATGTGTTGTGTAAGTTTAATTTTATATTAGAGCTTATGTTTGTACATATTTAAAATTAATACATAAAGATATTCATCCTACGTTAATAGGTTTTGAACAGAGAAAGGTATTTCTGCGTTAAAACACAACATTTAATATTGAAAGTATATATTATTTTAATGTAAAAAATGTGAATGACTTCCTATTATGACCGCTGTGGTGTATGTAGTTTTGGAGATATTGAGGAGACTCGTATATCTTAGTAGTTATTATTGTTTTTGACTGCTGAAAATTTAGTTCTCCTCAAATGTTTCTTACAATGTAAATGTATATGTATGTATAATTCATTAATTAATTACGAATATTCGCGTGAAATCCCATTATCGGGTTTTAAATCTTGCACCAATTGGATCTTATATGGGTCTGGTTTCAAAATTCTATGCAAAATAAATGAGCTTGGTATCGCCGTAGCAGTAAACGCTTGCGGTCAACAAGCCCGGATAGTCTATTCGCTTTTCCTGTTCCGTGGCCGCCCGGTTTTCTTCTTTTTTTAGCGTTGAACTGGTGTTTTCGAGCTTTCCGAGTCGTTAAATCGTTAAAAAGGTTTTCAAGTGTTCTGAATTGTCTGGTTGGAGCTTTCTAGAATATCGAGTTTTCTGTTCGACTTTTCGGATCCTATTGCAGGGTACATCCTGATGTCCTTTGTTGTCACAACACATCAGCAACGTCGGCCAAAAAGGTTGGAGAAACACGGCAGTATATCGAAATATACCCGGAAAACTCAAACAAAAAGATAAGAATCATCGTTTTTGTAAAACTGTTTTATGCAGAACGCGCGTTGTTCCCCTATGAAGCGATCCATTGCGACTAAATTTCCAAGGCCCAAACTCCCGCATGCTGTCGATTGCGCGCGCCTCGATTTAAAAAATGCAAAAACTTATAGCTCATCCTGATTATGTCGTATTTTGGCGTTCGTGCATTTACTGCAGAATCGTAAAGTATCTCACGTGAAACTAACACAATAATAAATATTCATATCAAATTTGAATAAATCGATGTACATTTGGATTTAATACGAACTTGATAATCTTTAAATTGCTCTCCTCGTTAGTTAATATTTTCAACTTACGATACTTTCAGCAGGTGTCGATATATGTCAAATATACGAGTAATTTTTTTTCCAAAGTATTCTTACCTTGAAAAACAAAAGCGGTACGAATTAATGCATCCATCCGAAGGTCGGCGCAACAACTTGGCATTATTATTTATCGTATACCGTACTGACATATCTTTTTTTAACTCTTACAAAGATTGTATATTTAACTCTCTGACGGATTTACTCGTGTATCGCGGAGACTAAAGTAACCAAATTTTTGGTAAATTTATCCGGGAAAGCTGGGGATTGGTCGGCCTTATTTTGACATAAAATATGTTGATTCTGCGGGTACCCAGCGAAATATTATAGCTACTTGGAAAGTTTCGTCGCATTATTACGTATTGTCACGAGTCTAAAACAATAGTAACTACGTCTTAACTTAAATCTTTCGAATTTTACACGTGAATTTAGAATCAACTGATCTATTCTCGAAGAAACATAATCATCGTGAATGTTGAGAAATCAGTCGAACATTCTCGATGTATCGCGAACCGACATTGTGTATATATTGTCGCAGCCATCTGGTTGGACGCCTAGGCCGATCATTAAACGCAGGCATCCAATTAAATGGCTGAGGGACAACTAGCCAAGTCATTGAGCGCAACGTTTAACCAGGTGGCTGAACGTCGTGTAGTTATTTAGTTAAATTGGAGTTTGTGATGCTTGGTTAGGTTAGGTTAGGTTAGAGTTGAATCACTTGGCTGTCTTGGCCAGTCATCTTCAATGTGCTGACTTTCAATACGCCAAGATGTTAACACTTTGAGTCTAGTTCAATTAACTATCGGCCTAGGCATCCGATTGGATGCCGGCGTTTAATAAACGACCTAGGCGTCCAATTAACTGGTTAATTTGACCAGATGGCTGCGGCGTATATAAGCGATGTTTTGACAAGCGATATAGAAGCGACTATAGAAGATAGCGATAGATTGGGAACCCGCGCGATATTATAAACAAGTAATAGACAAGAGCGAAATAGAAAAGTACCTACCTATGCATTTGTGAAATATTAAGGAGCGACAAGTAATGCTAATTACAAGCGGTGCTCTGATTAAATTTGTTTCCAGTGATTTTAATTTAATTAATAAATCAATAATTAATTTCAGTTGCTTAATTTGCAGTATTCTAACATTTACATTGTGTTCTTTTTTCACCTTTGCCGGTACAGGGGTCGATACTAATCGCTTCTAAAACCTTCGTGAAATAAAAAGTACTTTACACTCTGACTAAGTGCGCTGTCACCCTGTTATCGTCCTAATAGACTATGGTGTCAAATCGTTTTATAAGTACCTACCTATGTATTGTTACAGGATGACAAATGAAACATTTGAAATTAATTGAAGTTTTATTTATCACAAAAGAAAGTCACCGATCACGAGCTTGACTAGAATTGCGTAATTCGGATTATAAAAAACACGTAATTGTCACTAACGAGGAACTTGAAGAATATTCGCACGTCTGTTGAGCACTTTATTCGCCGTTTCTTTTCGAGCTGATCGCTGCGAAAACTTCTCGAACGCCCGGTACTCTGTAAATTATTCCCTGGTTGATTTACGCGCGCCGGATCACCGTTTACTTCTTTCGCTTTTTGTCTCTGGTTTCGCCTCTGTCAAAACAACGTCTGGTGTGTTCGGCGCAATGCAGTCACGTGTTTATTAAGACCCTATGTTCTCGAAGTTTCCGGAATAGTTAAGTTATTTCTAAGTTCTTCTAGAATGTTCGGAAGATTTCTGTTATGTAAAGGTCTTGTTGTTTTAGACTCTCGTGATGGTGTACATCGTTACTGGGAAGCAATTTTACTGTGAATCCCAAAACAACAATATTAATAATCACATAATTGAATCCGGTTGCTTTTTCGATACATAGTTGACATTAAAAAATCCGGCATCCTCCGGATCTTTTATGGTTATACAGTGTTATTTGGAAAACATCAATAACCTCGCAGGACTTTATCCTGCCTTGATTATGAATCGAAAATGTTCAAGCTATCATGACCTAATATCAATAGTTATGGAGATATGCGACATTTTTTTTCAATATTTCTGACTTTTTTTTGTAAAACGTTGGACTATCATTCCAGTAACTTATTTCGATTACGAAAAATTCATTCGTCAAATATTCAAATCATTCAAAAATCATGACTAAGAAAGCAAGATTTTCGTTCGAAATCATGGCTAAAAAAACGGCCGGAGATGGGGTTTTAACTAGTGATACAACGAATATGAATATTCGTATTCGCCGAATAGTAGACTTGATATTCGTATTCGTGAAAGCAGTATTCGTTGCATCACTAGCTTTAACCCCGGGTCATCAAACCCGAACCGGCCATTTCACGCGTGTTGCCATGGCCGCCACTCCGTGGAGCGCCAAAAATATGCTATGGCTTAGCAAAGACGCGCACCAGTGTTCCGTCATTTTCGACGGGTTGCAGCTAGTTTCACCCAACAGCGGGACGCCTGGTTACCTTAACGCAGACGAGCCCAAAACGAATGTTCCACTTGTCAAAAAATGGTCCGAAATTAGCTCGGACCAGCGTGGGCCGACGTGGGCGTCGTTCAGGACCCGCGGTCGATGCGCTACCGTCAACCCGCTGCGGGGGCTGCGTTCAGTTCGTTCATCGCGCTCTCCGACCGCAAACAGGGGGTTTGTTTATCGTGAGCGAGGTTTAATTACTATTAATCCACGTACAATCCCAAATTATTGTCCTCCGTATACAGGGTTATCTGGAAAACACATTAATAACCCCGCAGGACTATATTCCTGCCTTGATTATGAGTCGAAAATGTTCAGGCTATTGTGACCTAATATCATGGAGATATGCGACATCAAAGTTTGCATTTTTTTGAAAACATTCCAATTGGAAATCATTCAGGGTTATTATAATTTTATTTAACTTGTATTGAAACGAATAAATTTTTCGTAATCGATATCAGTTACTGTAATGATAGTCCAACGTTTTACAAAAAATAAGTCAGTAATTTTGAAAAAAAAAAATGCAAACTTTGATGTCGCTTATCTCCGTAACTATTGACGTTAGGTCATCATAGTTTGAACAGTTTCGATTCATAATCAAGGCAGGAATATAGTCCTGCGAGGTTATTAATGTTTTCCAAATAACCCTGTATGAGGTATATTTTAGAGGTATATCGGCCGCTCTATCTGTCAAACTGTCAGACGGTAATATCGGTCCATTATTTGCTTTTTCAGCTTCGTAAAACTTTAATACTTCATTGGCAATTGTTCTTGCACCATCCCGGACTGTTTAGGACATAATAATTCAGTGTATATTGGTAATCAAGATGTCACAGCCCCCGAGCAAATACAAAATTGTACTGAATGACAGGGCGAAGGGTTACCGCCGGGTGCGGGCGGGGCGGGTTTTAGTTCCAATCTTGCCACTCGCCAAGTTATGTTGGGCAGGCAATAGGTTTAAGTATAGTCTGTACAGTGCATAATATACAAACCAATCTATGTCAAATGAAAACTCAGTATCTGTTGAAAGACATATCGACAGTCCCTACGTATACTGTCCTAAATCGTTTAATCCGTCTTCGCGCTTGGTTCTTTTTGGGGATCTGTCCGGGTTCCGAGGCTTGTTTTCCTGTTCTGTGAGCAATGGTGTTTTCCCCTCAGGCAGGTTGCTGACCTTACCGAAGGGGCCCTCCTCCTTTCTCATCCGGGCTTGGGACCGGCAACGGTGGAGTTACGTATACCGCCAAATCTGCAAAAATCGATATTGGTTTTACTATCTTAAACCATCCGATTTACTATATATCTTCGGATAATTAAAAAAAATTATTTAATTTTCCATTAATTTATTCTTTATTTTTTAATGTTGTCCAAAAATATATAGTAAATTGGATGTTTAAGATATGTTAGTAAAACGAAAAAATAAGTTTTGCAGATTCGAAAGTAGGTACACATAGGGACCGTTCGGTACAAAACAAAGACTGTTTATTTGTAGGAGTGGATCGCTGATAACTTGTGCTGAATCGTAAAAATAAAAGAGTTGTCGATGGTCCGGAGGTAGAAACAGGAATGATGGCTGATTTTATTTCGTCATTTATTTGTTATAAGAATACCCGCCTTGCAGCCTGGCGCGAGTTACAGTATTCCCACTCAGCCAGGTCATTAGGGGCACAATTTTACCCCCTCCATATTTTATTTAATAAAACTTAGATACCCTATAGCGACATCGGTACCGTGCCGAAGTCGCCATTTTCACAAAAAATACAAAAATTACAAAATATAATAAAAATATGATTTTGTTCGTAACAGGGACCGTCGATATATTATCAATATTTTCAACACTTCGAGTAAACGAAGAAAATGTGTATTTTTTTGTGTATGTTTTGAGAACACAATAATTGGATTTTATCCACGGAGGGATAATTATTAGTAAATATAAATTGTACATAGGCTATCTCATGCAGGTCGTAGGCCCTAAACCACCCTACAAAGACTTCCATGCACGTTTCCCGTTTACATACCTTCGTCTCTGTGAAACTTCTACAATTTATCTTGATTAAAATTTATATAATCACGAGACCCTAAATCGAAAAGAACTATATATAATCGAGTAAATACGCGGCTGCATATAGGTCTGAAATATTTAAAAGAAATCGATAGAACACACGAGATTACACCAGAACATCCGCGAAGTAATATTCCCTATGTAAGTGGCAACGGCATCTCATGGAAGCAGTCATATTTTGACATTTGGCGAAGTAATATTCCCTATGTAAGTGGCAACGGCATCTCATGGAAGCAGTCATATTTTGACATTTGGCGAAGTAATATTCCCTATGTAAGTGGCAACGGCATCTCATGGAAGCAGTCATATTTTGACATTTGGCGAAGTAATATTCCCTATGTAAGTGGCAACGGCATCTCATGGAAGCAGTCATATTTTGACATTTGGCGAAGTAATATTCCCTATGTAAGTGGCAACGGCAACTCATGGAAGCAGTCATATTTTGACATTTGGCGAAGTAAAGTAATAGTCCCTATGTAAGTGGCAACGGCATCTCATGGAAGCAGTCATATTTTGACATTTGGCGAAGTAATATTCCCTATGTAAGTGGCAACGGCATCTCATGGAAGCAGTCATATTTTGACATTTGGCGAAGTAATATTCCCTATGTAAGTGGCAACGGCACCTCATGGAAGCAGTCATATTTTGACATTTGGCGAAGTAATATTCCTTATGTAAGTGGCAACGGCATGTCATGGAAGCAGTCATATTTTGACATTTGGCGAAGTAATATTCCCTATGTAAGTGGCAACGGCATCTCATGGAAGCAGTCATATTTTGACATTTGGCGAAGACAATAGACAAGCGAACTTGTGTGACAGAAATGGATACGAATAAAAACATTGACAAAAGTGCAGCAAATTAAAAAAGTACCTCGTAGAACCTGTGTGAATTGTGGAATAGTTTTCCAGCTAAAGTTTGTGTCCGGTGACTTTGTCTTTTCATACAAGCAATTGAGTTAGGGTACAGTGCATACTACGCGCATCGTTTCGTTGTATTTAATTAACGGATACGAGAGGGGCGTATCCGTGATTGTGGGATAGTATGCTCTTAATAACGAAATTATGTAAAGTAGGCGAAGCAATGTGGAAGTTTGATAAATTCGCTACGAGTTATTTTGGTACCTACCTTGGTGCACTTAAAATTATTTACGTGCACCTTCAAAGTAGAAAGCCTTACTGGGCATGTATGGTACCAACATAACCTAGTCACTCTTCATTAAGAAGTCTCACAGAGACGAAGCTGTTTATGTGGCAAACGTGTTTGGAAGCCTTTATAGGGCGGCCCAGGGCTGTTTGAGCTGGCTTAAGAATCAGACCGTTACAACACTACGTAATGTTTCCCACTCCTAGTATGCACTCCGCGAAAATACCTGATTCTTTCTAGCACTCCCAACTGCTATAGTTTTAAATGTTAATTCCATTTTTTGCATGCCATCCAGTGAATAAGTGTGTAATAGTAAATAAGTGTTTTTAGCAGTAAGTTGTTTTGTGTGAAGCGCCCTTGAGGTGAGTACCTACTCTCGAAAACGGCAAAATGATCCAACTATTATTATTGTTATTATTATTATTAAGTGGTCACTTTGCACAACGCAGCGTTCACCAATTCCGCTGTAAGAACATCCACATATAAAATTTTTGAATGTTTTACGTGTGTTCTAAATCAGATTCTTTTGTATGTTCGAACGAAATATGCTACAGACATCTGTAGTTCTTTTCATGAAATAGTACACAGATTTCGCAGCTGGCTTTATTTTAATGTCCGAATATTTCCCGTTTTAATGCCTTTATCGTGCCCCAATCACACCACGCTGGCAGACACGCCTCCTCCGACACTTAATTTCGTTTTATAATTTATATTATGGATCGGTTGCTGCGCGTCCGCCCTCGTGAATATCGATGGTTTAGGAACTGTCCGACGTTGAATTGATAAGTGGTGCATGTGAAATAAGTTTTTTCTGATTATTTTGAAATATTGGCCTTAGGGTGTACCTTGCTGTTATCAAACTAGCTGCCATTTAATTTGTTTTCTGCGTACGCACATCTGAATGTATTTTTCTCGATGATTTTTCCACCAATGGCGTATCGCAACCGATGGCGTCATCAGCCTCGTAAATACCGACCCACTTCGTGTTTAAAATGTTATCTCGCGTGACGTCAACAAATTAATCAAGGATTATTGCAGGCGGCTAAATATACATCCATGGCTTGGGACTAATCCGGATCCGAAGCCAATATGTCGTCTGATGGCGAAATTAACGGAATGGGGGGATGGACTTGTTTTGCAACAGCGCGCTGTGATCAATTTCGATGTCATATACCTACATTGTAGTGATGGGTCCGCTCTGTACTCACTACTACAATGTAGTACTACATTACATTGAAGTGTACACTTCACACCTTTTTAAGTGTAGTGCACACTACAAACTACACACACTTCGTAGTTATTGAAAGTATATACTTCAAATAGTACATATCATTTCAAAGTGAACACTACATAGTACATACACTTCAAAGTCATTGAAAGTACGAGTACACACTTCAAATAGTAAATTTTTTATGTGAAAT
Source organism: Agrypnia vestita (assembly GCA_016648135.1). Taxonomy (NCBI): domain Eukaryota; kingdom Metazoa; phylum Arthropoda; class Insecta; order Trichoptera; family Phryganeidae; genus Agrypnia; species Agrypnia vestita. Next base: position 37,231 of record JADDOH010016909.1, on the reverse strand, counting down.
TTTTGGGGAAGTCGATGTAGATAAATGAAGAAATTTTTGGAAATCGAAAACCCCCCCCCCACGGTTTGAAAAAATTTTAGGACCGAACGTAAAAATCTCTGGAAACTGAAACAACCCCTCCCCCCTTGGTTTTTGGGACCGAATGAAGAAATCCGGTTGGCGATCTTTTTTTTAGGTCGCTAAACTTTTTATTTGGGAAAAAATATAATTACTTCATTAGTACTACAATTACTTCACTTCATTAATACTACAATTTTGTAGTACTACGATTAGTTCATTTCATGTACTTTTTACTACAAATATAGTGTACACTTTGTAGTCTTCAAATTGGTGAACGTGTGTGTGTTGTAGTCTTCATTTTGAAATGTAGTTTTTCTCTTCGCTACTACATTCACAATTTTTTTTGCGTATAAAATAGATACGATGTATTTCGATGTCATGTACGGGGTTATTTGGAAAACATTAATAATCTCGCAGGACTATATTCCTGCCTTGATTACGAGTTGAAAATGTTCAAGGAACCATGACCTAACGTCAATACTTATGGAGATATGCGACATCTAAGTTTGCATTTTTTTTTCTCAATATTTCTGACTTATTTTTTGTAAAACGTTAGATTATCATTGTAGTAACTTATATCGAATATAAAAAATTCAGTCCCTTTAATACAAGTCAAATAAAATAATAAAAACCTTCCAATTCCAATCGGAATTTTTGCAGGGTTTTTATCATTTTATTTAACTTGTATTGAAACTAATGAAGTTTTCGTAATCGATATAAGTACTGTAATGATAATTCAACGTTATGTAAAAAATAAGTCGCAAATATTGAAAAAAAATGCAATCTTTGAAATTGCATAACTCCATAACTATTGATTTTAGGTTATGGCTGCTTGGACATTTTTGACTCATAATCAAGGCAGGAATATAGTCCTGCTAGGTTATGAATGTTTTCCAAGTAAACCTGTATAGACAGTCTTTTTTGCGTGTAGATAAACTTCTAACAGCACTAATTATAACAATATTAGGTTGTTGCTTAATTATCCGCCGTTTTTTGCGATGTTTTTTTTAAATTTGACATTTTTAGCGAAACACCATCCTGGGACAATGGAATTAAGGTAGTTTAGCAGGTTAGGTTTTCGGAGAGGAAGAATATGTCCGCCCGTCCAGAGACAGATTCTTCGTGTCGATACGTGATGTGTATCGTATGAGTGCGAGTGTAATGTGCGAGATGTGTCAGCAGAGGGAGGATAGGTAGATGAATACAGGGTGTCAATTGTACTCACGATTAACAGTGTCGATTTATTGACACAAATTTACAAAGGTGGCGTGGAGTATAGTAAATAGTGGGTGCTATTGCGATGCGATGCGGCTGTCGGCGAAAGAGTGGTCGTAGGTACTTGCTGGCGACCGGAATGCAGTTAGTCGCGTTGAGGCTCTGATTGGTGATGCCGGCTCGATGCGTATGGACAGGAATGCTCTACAGTAGAAATCGGGTATTTTTTTATGTAAATCAAGTTAAAGAGTGAACTATTTAACGTACATCTAGTAAAGGAAGAATAATATAAAATATTTATGCTAAAAACATTGTTTTTTTATTGAAACTAGATGTAAAATTAAAAAAAAAAAATTTTAGAGAAAAGTTTTCGAAAAAAATTTGATAGAAAAAAAATTGCCTTAAAAAAGTAACGACGTTACACGAAGTTACGCGGACGGGCGGAAGGACAGACAGACAGACAGACAGACAGCGAAATTATTACAATTGGGATTTATTTTGCGTGTGTTTCCAAAATTAAAAATTGTTATATTTTTTTGATAAGCTCGCAAGCGTGTTCGCGCTCCGCGCCGTCTTCAGCGACACCGATTGACCCGAGCGTCCGACCGGAAACACCGACCATTTTGCAATGTCGCCACATCTACATGGCGTTAAACGCATGCTTACGAATATTCGAGTATTAAAATACGGTTTGTTTTTAACACTAAGTATATTTTAATGAAAATTGTGAAATGAAATTTTATCGCTTTGTTTTTTTTTACGTTGGTAGGTACCTGCCCATTGATCACAGCGTGGAGTTTTTTTTTGCCGGGTAAATGCGTCCCGCCCTTTCGGAGATAATTATGTAAATAAGGGCAAGCTAAAAATAAAATCAATTCGTGTTTTTGTGCGCCGTGGAAAGAATTATTCGAAATATTTTCCATTAATAATTTTATGGGCGTATTACATCGCGACGTGAATTTCAATAAGCGTGATGAAAGTTGTTTAAAATATTATATTATGTGAGCTGTATATTTATGTAATTATAATGTTCCGTAATATTGTATTTAAAATTTTTCAACGTACAATTTATTTACTTATTTACCTACATAAGGTATTTAAAAATAAACATGTCTCATACCACACCCGCAAAGAAAATATTTTTTTTATTTCGATAAAAAAAATCTATATACGCATATTTATTTTTTTACTCGCTTATATTAGCTTCACCTGTTTATCTGGACGGAATATTATAATCGATATTTCACCCGTTTCCCAATTTCCAATCTACATATTCTCAATGACAATACAAGAATCAGTTATCATATTCACTAATTAATCAATTGATCCATCATAATTAATTATTCAAAATTTAAATGGGAAATCAGTTAATGAGCTCACCAAAAGATTGGACAGTTAGTTTCCTACCGAAGTGATTTTGTGCCCTGGGTAAATTAATACTAAAAAGTAAAAAATTATATTAAATGAAATATTTTTTTTAAAACTCCGCTTATAAAAAGTAAAAAATAAATTTTCGCACAAATAAATTTTGCTTCACTCTCTAAATAAATATCGTAAGAAGCGCCCACCTTTTATTTGCGGAAGAAGCAAAAATTATTTGTCCGAAAATTTATTTTTTTACTTTTTAGTGCATTTAAATATAAGCATGTAACTCATCCGTGAACAAGAATTTATAACTTAGAATTTTTTTAATGTACTCACAGATAACACACTTTTGAAATATAAAAACTTAAGCTGCAAATCAATATGCATTATATATTTTTTTGATTAAAAAGTTTAATTTTAACAACCCTTTTTTTATGTTTTAATGACGGATACTTTGTTGTTAGAAAATTTATCTTATGAATCAAATCTTATAACATTTTTTGTATAAAAATGTAAAAAAGATCTTTTTACATTTTTGACATGTCGCCATCTTTAATCAAGATGATGGATCAGACTAGTTCCAAGTGTCAGAATTTAGCTGAGATATTTATGAAAGTTTGAGTAAAATCTGATGAGAACTACGATTATCGTTAAACTCATGTTCATGTCAAAAAATATTTCAGTAGCTTAGTAGGTAATATTGTGGATAATATTATATGGTAATATTATATGGTAATATTATCCACAAATTGTTATGTTTTAAGAGGGAGGTTTTCTCAAGATTGAGAATTGCTATTTAGCTAACTTAAAATTTTATTGTCATATCATAGGTTAAGTTAGAGAAATTTATGGTTCGGGCGTTCGTGAAAAATATTTAATTAAAAAAAATTCTGTTTTTTGTAAATGGCAAACAAAATTACCTCAAAAAATAGAATTTGTAGAAATATTAACTCATTATTATCTGTTCATGAAGTAATAATATTCACTAACATACTTCAGCTCACATATGAAGAATAGTTTTGATTATAAGTTTTTAACACAAGTAAAAGTTTTTTTTAAAAATAATTATAATATAAACATTTTCGATAGGTGCCCAAACAAACAAATAGATAATTGTACATCTTCCATCAAGATAAAAAAAAAGTTTTTCGTTTAATCATTGAGAAAAGGTTCCTATTTGCAATGAACTTATATGTATGTATATAATAAAGTTATCAAATATTTAATGGTGACATTAAGCTTGCGGCAAACACTGCATATTGTCCATTTAGAGGTAAAAGTCACTAACTGACATTGGAGTGGTTTTGAGATAACGAGGTTTAAAAATTCAAAATGTGATATTAAAATTATTGAGAATGTTCAAAATATGAGTCTTACCACTAAATCGCTATTATTAATAGACATGGAATATTCACTTACTGATTTTTATCTGAAATAGAGATGGAAACTAATGAATGTTTGTATTCATAACTCATTTTGTCCATAGAGCGGTTAGTGAATTTTACGTCTAAACAAACGATATGTAGTGCACCAACGTGAAAATATTCTACTGCTATTGTAGCGCGCCGATCTCTTAGATAGTAAAAAATAAATAAAATTTCAACAGGCACGTAAATGACATTTCCATTTTAAATAGACTGAAAAGATATATCTGAATCTGAAATCTGAAAATCTGAAAAGATGAAAAGAATAGAAAGAAAAGAAAAGAAGCAACGATGTATCAGCTGGTGACATCAGCTCAAATTTTTTGTTAAATTAAAATTTTGATAAATAATTTCTTAAAAATCTGCATACAAAAATATCTCAACAAATTTTTCATAGATACTTGTTCAACCTGAGTGTCATTTTGTGTAAATTCTTTCATCCAACTTGGATTTGTCATGGACAGTAATAAATATTTGTTTACTCGTGTTGCTGTATAAAGTAAAACATTGCCTCATCACCGAAGAAGATTGCCAGATATCTGTCTCAAAACTAATCATTTTAGTACATTAATAGAATTTATGCGCCACTTTTGATTCACTCGTATACTACGTTCAGTCATTCCGCGCTTGTGAGTAAATAAAGAAATGCAGCTCTGGGTAAATTCGCCCGCGGCTGAATGCCAGATATTTACAACTACCGCATAATCAGGAATTCCATCATGACACGTTTTATTATAAATACCAACACTTCAGTGCAAATGCAACTACTTTAAAAGCAGAAACTAAATTCAGGAAATCAGTTATTCAATTAAAATTTTATCTACACTCACAACATCCTAGTCGCGCAAGTTTAGTATTCTTTTCGCTGCAAGCTGTATGCTCTTTAGCACTTTTGCTTCAGTTTGTCCAGTAGCTTGTTGGTCTTGTGCTTAGGACTCTCGCCTCGTGATCCAATGGCCGCGGGTTTGAACCTCACCTCAGACCAGCAAGTTAGTCCTATTTTCACAGCACCAGCATTTAGCTTAGTTTGAAAATAGTGAGAATATTGATGTGACATGTATTCCGTGTTTGCATTTCTATTTTTTTAAAAGTAAAAAACAGATGCTTAAAAGAATTTACGCACTGTCCGAACCCCTATGTCACTGTCACAACACTATCGAAGAATCGAGAATGGCCTATACCAATTTAGGGTGATCTACAATCTTCGGGAAACATCTAGATATGCCTGGTTCAACGGAGAAGCAACAAAATAGTACCAAAATATTAGTATTGGGAATCGAAGCGATAAATAAAGCAATAAAAAAATATTAGTATTGGGAATCGAAGCGATAAATAAAGCAAATAACCGAGTGAAGTAAATTATTGGCGAAAGAAATAAGCGATAAATAAAAAATTGGATGAAATGTTCTAGTGAATGTAGTGTGTGTTACCCAGCGATAATAAAGTATTCATTTATGTGTGATATACTGCGACAAAGTGTAATTTAAAAAATAGCGTTTAGTTAAATTCACTTTAAGTGACTTTGTCATAGAGTAGTTAATTAAGTATTAATTAATAAATCGCTAATTTATTTCTAGTGTTTTCATTTATTCCTCCCGTAACTACTACACTCGATGGCAGGGTTCGAAAAAATCTGATTTTTATAATAAAATATAAATATATCCGATATATATCAAAAATTGGATATATATCCAAACATTTTTTTCTCTTTTTTTGCACACGTCGATTGATACAAACTTGAAATAATTAGGAATTTTTTTATTTTATTTTGTATACGAATTATTATTTATTAAATAAATGAATTGCATACTGAAAAAAGCTTTTATATGCAATTATTATATATAAGTTATAAAAGTTGCTCTTTCTAATGTAGTGTTATGGGTGTTTGTTTCTTTGTGTGAAATAAAAAACGGATTATATGAAATGAAACTAAAAAATAACCGTAGCACTTTTTAAAATACAACTAGCTATCTAGTAACGACCGCAGACATTAAAAAAAACCTGTAGCATTTTTAAAAATACAACTAGCGCCATCTATTAACATTTGCAGAAAGTTTTCTTGGATATACATGTATCAAAAATAAAAATCGAGCCATAATATTGTGATATCTATCGTGATATATATCATGATATATATCCGCGGATATATATCCTCGAACCCTGCTCGATGGTATCTATTATTGAGAAAATTCTATCAAGTAAAGCATTAAATAGCAAAATAAAATGCCACCAGTGTAAACTCCCAAACCTACATTTACTACCAACTACTGACATAATTAACTTTAAATCCAAATACTAAATGAAAGTGTAAAAAAGATGTCTTCTGTCACTATTTCATGTGATTTCAACAGTGTATGAATGGGTTATTTTTGTTTCCATCTCTTGTTCCAATTAATAGAGCTATGGATTTTTTTAATTTTTAAACAATTATCATTTCAAAAGAATGTGACAGATTAGGCTGTCAAACAAAATTAGCTGAGTATTTTTTGAAAGTCATTATTTCAGAAAAGTTGATCGAGATTTAATAAGAATTGTGGAAGTTATTGTAACCGAAAAATTCATAATATCTCGTTTATATATTTTTCACTGAGGTTTTGGGATCTCTAGGTCAGGATCTAAGAAAAGTATATGAAAGTTTTTCGCAAGTTACTTTCTGGTGGGTTGAGTACTTCTATCGAAATCTAGTTAGAATACTGATTGATGAGTTGCAGGATCTAAAATGTTTTGTCTCTCTCTAGATACGGCATTTAATCTGCATCCAAATTATTTATTCATCCATTACTTTATTTATTGAATTTTTAAAAATTATCTCATGTGTCTAAATTTGCAACAATGTTCAACATATTCAATGTTTTTTTCTCCTTCTTTTACAGATGTCACAGTCTTGTCACCTCGTTTCCCAACCCCATCTGAACACCTTTAAAAACCCCGCCGTCATCTGACGTTCGTGTGCCGAGTCGAATATATCAAATCGACCCTCAGAAGAAGACCTCACCTATTTCCAATAGAAGTGATATTCGGCCACCAATCGTTGTTGTGTTTACGTTTTGTCAAATTATCGTTCAGAAATAAACAAAATAAATAATTGATCTAATTACTATCTTATTAAAAATTATTTTAATCATTTAACATAACATTTACTCAAATACGGAATAAAAATAGAACTATTGATACACATTTTTTACTCAATAAAATATTATAAATAATATTAATTTAAAAATAATAGTTATTTTTGTGCTGCAAAAAAATCAAATAAATACTTATAAAATGAACAATAAATCCGTTAAAAACCTTTTAACAATTTTTTTAACTACTTTACTAGCTTTGTCAATTCTGAAGGATTCTTAATCTTGGAAGATTTTTTTTTATTAGTTTACTTATCCTCAAACAATAAACATGGAGCCATACTCGGAAACCGTATTGTGGATCGTGATTGTCGGTTTCATCGTTGCGTTCATCCTGGCCTTTGGAATTGGTGCCAATGATGTGGCGAACTCGTTCGGCACCAGTGTCGGCGCCAAGGTGCTGACGGTGAAGCAAGCGTGTTACCTGGCTACTGTCTTTGAGATCGCTGGAGCTATGCTGATTGGTGAGTGGCACGTGACATTATTCTTAATTTTCTTCGCTATTTGCTCGAAATTGTGATTTATATTTGTTGACCCTTTAAGGGACACTCAAAGTCTCACAGAAGCAATTAGGGTGTTTATAGTAATTGTGGTCATTTTATTTAATTTCAAGGTAATTTTAGCTGCATGTCGATACACATCGTGCCTCTACATATTCATAGTTTGACACAACATCAAAATTTGGACAGCGTTTAATATGATTTAAAGGGAGATGAGAAAGGTCTCTACATTTTATGCAGGAAGGTCTCTACATTTTATGCATTTGATTATTTTAATCAAATAATCAAATTATGCAAATTACTATGCATAATTTGATTATTTGATTTTGATTGGTAAAAGGCCGTTGAATCAAAAACAGACAAGACATTCAGTTTTTCATTGACGCCACGCAGGCTTCTCATATTGGAGGTTCCGGGTTCAATTCCCGGTGAGAAACCTTGATGTTTTTGTGCTGGGTTAGGGCTAGTTTTATCAACTTGGATTATAGTTGGCGACGGTAGTTTAAATTGTGGAATTCGTTTGAGTCAGTGCGATTTAATTGACTGTCATCAAAATCGTTTTTATTAAATTTTTCATCATTTTAGTGTCAGTAACGGCTTACCCTATCCACTCCACACTCCAAGAAACGTTATACCAGATAAGTGTAAAGTTATCAAAACCTGGTAGATGTATAATAAATAGAAAACATCTTTATTGTCAACAATGTCTAGTGGCAAAATTCATTAAGACTTGTAGCAAAATCCATTTCTTCCGATAAAAAAGTATTGTTCGAGGTCTAAGAAAATTACTTTTCCTGTTAAGGATATACTATAGAATAAGTTGATCATCAGAAAAATCTGTGGCATCCTACATAATATTGTATATTTTAACACTTCAATGTCAAAAAGTTGAATAAAAATGATTCTTGATGACTATTGAATTGCGCATAGTGAGCTCGCCGGCATACACGTAATCCACAGTTTAAGCTGTCATCGCCAACTATTATCCAAGTTGATACAATTGTCTTTTACGTCATTGAGCATCACGGATTGTTGTAGTGTCAAAAATTAGAATAAATATGTAAAAGTTATACGACATATTTACATACAATTTAATTGTGTATACAGTTTTGTTGCATTCTTTTATTATTAAAAAACCACTCCTTTGAGGATAACTTTTAAACACTACACAAAGGTTTGAGGGAGGTATTGACAGATATTTAATTTTGCCTTTTTTAATCTGTTTTCTTAGGTTACAAGGTGTCGGACACTATGCGCAAGGGCATCCTAGATGTGGTGGTGTACGAGGGACACGAGAAAGAGCTCATGCTGGGTTGTCTCTCTTCCCTTGTAGCCTCTGCTGCCTGGATGCTTATAGCTACCTTCCTCAAGCTGCCCATATCCGGCACTCACAGCATCGTGGGAGCTACTGTCGGCTTCAGCCTCGTGGCCAAGGGTTCTGCCGGGCTGCACTGGCAGATGCTGGGGACCATCGGTGAGTTCTCTATTTTTTGATTCAATTTAGTTTTTTTATTTTATTATTTTACACATGTTTTTGCAATGAAGTACTCGAATTAGAAAATTCCCTAAAATGGCAAGAAAACTTTGATCAAGTTGATAAAGAAAATATTATATTATATTATATTATATTATGAACTTAACTCTCAGGGTACATTGTTGCCGTTATTCAGACCTTGCACTCCGTCAAAGATCATTCATTGACCAATGAAGGCATTTGTAGGAAAAAAATGATGTTTTTGAAATTAGGAAGAATTTTTTTTTTTAAATAAATTTATAACACTTATTTTCCGTCGATAAACGCGATCTTCCTCCGTCATTATTCCGTCAATTTTTTGATTCCTCATTTATGTAAACCTTTAGACTTTGACGCAAAATACTCTGTTGGGGCCTTTTTAATTTCACTAATGTTATTTCGTATACACATTATTGCTTTGTACCTACATTATATTTTTATACTCATATTTTAATGATAATACCTGACACTTTTACTGCTTACGCATGTACTTAATATTTTTATATTTTACTGTTCATATCTGATATTTCACTGATATCGTACTTCTTTAATGTTTTGTAGTATTTTTATATTTTTTAATATAATATGTGCTATTTTTATATCTTACATGTACTGCTTACACTTGATATTGTTTTATATACTTCTTTGTATATTACAGCATTTTTATATGTAAAAGCTTATATATAATAAGGGGGCGTGAACAAATAAACAAATAAATAAATTCAATAATGTTGCAAAGATCTAATCAAGTGATAAATCAGATAATGCTAGATTGGTTTATATGGAGAGCGCTCCAAAATTTTTCATCCTAGTGCCTAGTTAATTTAATCTCAGGTGATTTTTGTTTGCGCGTGTGACATTTTGTTCCTTAAGGGGGGGGTAAGGTTTTTAACTTTTTTTTTTGCATTTTATTTTTAATTTTTAAATGAATGTATAACATCGCAAGAATATTGTGTCAAAATTTCAAGTCAATCGGAGCAAAATTGACGAAATTCTGATCATTTGAGCGATAATTAGACTGATTTTCTATACCTGCTCGGCCAGCTAAGAGACGCGCTCACCTGAGGACTACCGGACGTGCTATTTGTATTGGAAGAGTTTTGCGTAGACAAGGACAAAAAGATGCTGATGATGAAAGCTCTTTGCTGTGTGAACATGGCATCGACGATTATGTATAAGTATAAAATAAGTGTTGAGTTTTATTTTGAATTTTACAGTGTGCAAAACTTTAAAGCGTTTTCCCCAAATCTCACGTTTTCAAAGTCGGTGTCCATCATAACTTCAAAACTACTGCACCGATCCTTTTGAAATTTTGAACACTATTTCTGTACATAATTTACGAGGTAACGCTGGAGACTTTTTTTCAAATTTGTTATTAATTTATATTTTTTAATAACAAATTAGTCAATATTTTTCGCAATAAATCGCGTTTTTCCCTTCAAAGTGTTCCAAAAAATTGAAAAATTGAAATTTCAAAAAACCCTCCCTGCGTTACCTGGGAAAACCTATTATATAACGAATGAACTTTGATTTTTTGATTTCAGATAATCTAGCACCAAGTTATGATGGACACCGCAATTCTCCTTTTTTCCGAGACACGTCCGAATAATTGCTGCCATTGCCGTATTTTTTAATATTTCGTCTTGAAAATTTTACACAATATTCTTCAAATGTCATAATTTAATGTACGATTGATTTTAATAAAGAGATTTTAATTGAGTCGTCACAAAAAATTCACAAAAACATGCCTTTTTTTGTACGAATTAACCTTACCCCCCCCTTAAATTAATTTGCGTGGTAGCCTTGTATTGGATCTTTGAACACTGGACTATGAAATCTAATTTTTTTAGGTAATTTTTCAATTGACATCTCTGGATTGACCTAAATTTTTGCAGCAATTTGATCTTTGATGACAAATTGAATTGCTCCACTTGAAGTTTTATTTCATCATTAAAATCGTCCGATTTAAATTTTGTAAAACTTTTTTTTGCATTTACGAAAATTAAGTATGTCACTGTAAAGTGCACAAATGTTTCTGGTTGCTATGATTTTATTTTTTGTCAAGCTTCACCGACACGGTTAGTCAGTTAAAAAATGTTATTTTTTTGGGTATACCTAACAAATTGTAATTAATATATTTAAGACTTGTCAATGTCCAGAATGAGAGTGGACCATTGTCTAGTGGCTCCCCATTTATTCAGACTGAACAAAATGGGCAGTCGGATGTGTGAGTGTGGTTCGGAAGAGGAAACCCTCGATCATATATTTTTTGCCTGCCCCTCTCGGAGCTCCATTACCCCCTTTACAGTGAGCTGATTGAGACTAAGTTCCAACTCCCGACTTCTTTCTATTAACTCACCAAATCTGATAGCTGTAATGTCAACATTTGTGTACGAAAATGACAAATATATAATAATTGTATCCGTTATTAGTAACACCTCAATTATTTATTACTTGATAAATAGCACTAATTGCTCATTGGGGGCAGATTGCCTAAGAAGAATATATTTTCAAATTGCGGAATCAACCTTCCTTTCGCAAGATGTTGTTTATGGATGAGTTGGAATAGATGGCAATACATCTTATTGTTGTACTCCACTATAAATATCTTACGAGTCTTTAAAATTGTTTTTAATGAAAGATTCTCTAGATTTACAAATATTATATTAGAAACATGTCAGAAACAATTAATTGTATTCTTTTTTGGCCATAGATCAAAGAATGTAAAATTTTGGCTCACAGAAAATTGACAGCTGGTGGAATATCATAAATAAATATCTGTATCCTATATTTGTGTGTAGAGTGACAGCTGCTTTCTTATAACGACTGCGTAGGCCCGTGGGCATAATTCTAGAATATGGCAAGTAACTTAGATTTTTTCAAGGGCAACTATCCCCAGTATAGTTGAATGCCCTGATTTTAAATATAAAATCATTTTGATTAGGTGGCAAGTATTAAAAAAATTACTACACTTTTATATTAGGAAATTTTCACCATACATTTCCACATTTAAATCACTTTACCCAAGGCGCAGACAAGACAATTTTTTTCGAAATAATCTATGTTACCTTATCTTGTTTAATTGAACATACACGGCTTACATGGTGAAAAATACATGACTTTTGCAAAAAGAAATTATTTTGTATATAAGTTAATTAAATATTTATAAAGTATTTAAATATTTAATTGTATCTCTTAAGTTCTTGTATTCACTATGTTTCTCTCTTATCTATGGTTTGCGTAAATGTATGTTATACATTGTATACACATTAGCGATGGAACGTTTCATTCAATTGACTGAACTATCGTTCAACATGTCATTTCATGTCATAGGTAGGTGATTGGTTCATTTTGAATCGTTCATTTGTCTACCAAAAAGCATTGCTATAGACGTACCAGTATAAATTGGTGTGCGAGGGAGGGCATCCCTGACACATGACAGAAGGTTCCAGGGTGTAAATTTATCACACAATACATAGTGTACATAATGTCTGGTGATCGGTGTCGGAGCCTTTAATAGAAATTTGGTCGGGCAACACTAAGGAAACAGACCAGTAATGGCGGCCCCTCTATCTGTCAACCTGTCAAACGGTAATATCGGTCCATTATTTGCTTTTTCAGCTTCGCAAAACTTTAATACTTCATTGGCAATTGTTCTTGCACCATCCCGGACTGTTTAGGACATAATAATTCAGTGTATATTGGAAATCAAGATGTCACAGCTCGCGCTCAAATACAAGAATGAACTGTTTGACAGGGCGAGGGGTTACCGCCGGGTGCAGGCGGGACGGGTTTTAGTTCCAAAGTCACCGCACACTAATTTACGTTGGGCAAGCAATAACAAGTACAGGGGGTGGAACTGTTGATTTCCAATTGTTTATTTGTACACCAATAAACATCGTGGCAAGTGGGGGAATGGTTATTTTCAATTGTTCTATACTTTTGCAATGTATGAAATGTATCAATCAACGAAACGAACTCAGAGCAGTGAACAGTTCAAAAAGAACAGTTGGTTCTTGAACGGCCCATCTCTAGCGTGTGTGAATATCCCAGAGACCTGTAACAAAAAGATTACCGTACTTCCCTTGAACATGATTCTCATCATGTAGACCTAGCTTTCAGCGGTCTTCTGTACACTGCAAAGTTTGTGCTACATTGAATTAAAATTGATGATGATTTGTGAAAAAATATATTCTGATAATACATTTCTTTTATTTCAGTCGCCTCTTGGTTCATTTCTCCGCTGATGAGTGGCTTGGTATCCGTGATCATTTACTTCATCATCAGACGCTGCGTCCTGCACACCGAGCATCCGTTGACCAATGGATACAAGGCCCTGCCGCTCTTTTACGGTTTCACCATCCTCGTCAACGTGTTTAGCATTGTACACAATGGACCCAAGCGTGAGTTAACCTTACTATACATTTTTACATGGTGTTATTTAACTCTCTTTGCCTTTTCGTTTGTTGTGGTGGAATCTTGTAATTGATTTTTCACCAACTTCCCGACTAGCTAGAGCTCTGATACTTTCAACATTTACGTAAAGTGGATGACTACATTATAAAATCATTTTCAATATTATTTGGTCATTATTTAAATTAAAATAATCACATCACTCACATTCAATTAATAATCAGGTCACTCACAAGCGAGGGCTGCAGAAACAGCTGAAGAACATGCCGTTTGAAAATTTGTTTTAAAGTTTAAAAAAAACGTGTTGAGTATTTGGATTCGTATGGGTGATGTTAAAAAATCGATTATGAATGTATGCAAAGAAAGCGTATAAAATAATGTCTTCAAATTTTTTTTGATTTACTTCTTAATGAACAAGATGAGAAAATAAATCGTGTGCTATGTGTTAAACATGATAGTGTTAAAAAGTGAAAGCTCTTATATTTTTTTAGACTCTTTTATTCAGTTCAATTTTAAGTATTTAAATAATGGTCAGTATAATTGTTGTAAATAAAAACAATGAAAATCTGAAAACTTCAATATCTCGAATGTTTAATGAGACACCTATAAAAAGCCGGAAGTCGGCTCTGGAAGAAGGTGAACAGTATGTCTGAAAAACGTGCAGGTATTCTGGTCTGCAGAAAGATAAAGGATGAAGCCAACGTCTGTTGAACGTATAGGATACAAGAAGACGAAATACAACTTCCATGGAAAATATACAATTTCAAGTAACAAACTCTTATTTTATGAACTGGATTGCTGTCATGAATCTTGCTAGTGCACCAGTGTAGAAAAGTCTTGTCATAATTCGTTAATCCTTTGTCATAATCATTCACCGATGGCCATAAAAAGTATGATATGTGTGAAAAATACATTGATTTTTTCCAGTTCTGTACATGGATAACATCCCGATGTGGGGGGCTCTGATAGCCGGAGCTGGTGCCGGCCTGTTTGCCATGCTCCTCGCTTGGCTCCTGCTGGTCCCTAGGAAGTCCAAGAAGACCAGGGCTAGCTTCACCATGGGCTCGCATGGTAACTCTCTCTCTTGTGTATTAATAGTTTCTTAGTTTTCGGTTAAGAACTTTGGAGCCAAGACGGTACAGACCTGTCACAATTAACACTCTCAACCTCAAACAATCAGGCAGTTACACCGTCTTGACATTTTCAAAAAATTGTTATTTTTTTTTGTTTTATTTCATAGCTTGAAATAAAACAAAAAACAGCTCTCTCCAGTCTCGAAGGTCTAAGGCAGAGATATCTTTGAGGACGTTGTCACTCCATCTTAGTTTTGGCCTTCCTAAGCCCCTTCGCCCTGTTGGCCTTGAGTTTAGCAGGGACTTGGTGCTTGATGCTCGGACATTCTCTCCACATGACCCAGCCACCGAAGTCTTCCCAGTTTTATAAATTTTGTGACGTTTGGCTCCTTAAATAGAGTATAGAGCTCATTGTTGTAACGTCTGCGCCAAAGTCCATTTTCTAGAACCGGTCCGAAGATTTGCCTCAAAATTTTCCTTTCAAAAACGTCCAGTGCTCGCTTATTCCTCTTAGTTAGTACCCACGTCTCAGCTGCGTACGTGAGCACTGGCCTAATAAGCGTTTTGTACACTAATATCTTGGTGTTTCTGGACAGCAGTCTGGATTTTATCTGTTTTTGTAGGCGGAAAAAACAGCAATTTGCGCTCACTATGCGCTTCTGGATCTCCTCTGTAGTATTGTTGTTGCTTGTTATCAGGGATCCTAGGTAGGTAAATCTTGGTACCGTTTCAAAATTTTGACTTCCACAGGAGAGTTGGGATTTGTTGAGTGCATCCTACGGCCATGTATTTGGTCTTCTGCTGGTTTACTATGAGACCCATGTTTTTGGCAGAACTTTCAAGATTTATGAAAGCATTACATAACGCATCGGGAGTTCTCGTAATTATGTCGATATCATCAGCGTAAGCTAATAGTTGCATGTACGCATTTATATAACAACATTGTTATATAAATGCGTATGTCAAAAGTTTCCTTCAAGGAATGTCAAATCATTGTAATTAGTTTTAAAATAATTTTAACATCGTTATGGATAATGCAGTCTTAATGAAAATAAATTAAATTATCTTTGCCTCCTTCCAAATAAAGATGTACAATAATACATTTGTCAACAGTTATTTTATAGAATTTTAAATTAAGATTTGTTAGCTAGAATACCATGTTGTACTTGTAATTTAAGTGAGTAAGTTTGCTAAAAATATTCAACAATTAGAGTGATACCTTCACTTGCGACTAACTTAGTCTGCGAGTGTTTTGCAAGACGAGCAAAAAGACCATTTCTTTTATTTATTAACATAATAAATATTAAATATTTGATTCTACATCTTTACCTTGATTAATTAATAATGAAATATAGATTTTAGAATTCTTCATAATTAGTTAATTATTGTTTACAGACATAAGTCCGGTCAATTCACCTGCTCATGATTCCAACTACAACACTGATGAAACTAACGCTAAAAGGCCAATGTCTCTTACATCCAACGACTGGCAACCTCCTCTAGCCACAGTCACGGAAGGAACAGAGAGTGAGTTGGGACGTGTGAGTGCTGATTCTCCGGAGGAAAATACCGTCATCGATAAAACCAAAGTCAGTTTCATCAACGATCATAAATCCCCATCCATCGGCATTTCTGCCATGAACATCAAAAACAAAGCCATGCTCGCGTCTGTCGAAGACTGCAATAGTGTTTTGTCTTCGAGCCTAAGCCCACAAGCCGCTCCGATAAGAAGAGACATTCTCGATTCTAACATAAATTGCCTCAATAACGTAGATCTAACGGTAACAAGCCTTAAATATATAGACGATACTCTAAGTTATTCGAAAAGCGTAGACTCGAATCAGACGACTGAACTCGCAAACAGCTACGACTCAAATCGCAGCGGTTATCTCAAAAATTTCTCAGATGGCATTCACGACAATAATTGGAAGACAGAAACACCAAACAACTTGAAACAGCTGTTCCAACCTTTGAAAAATAACAACGAAACAGCAAAGAGCAACGATTCAGAAAGCAGCACTCCGGAGACTAAGGTAACCATCATCTTGCCCAATCAAGAAGAAAACATTCCTCCTCATCCGAAACCGCACAAGTTTTGTGGGTTTGAACCAGGCAGTCGTAAAATGTCCACAGGAAGCAAAGCGATCGCAAAATCAATAGCCAAATTGCAGAGTGTTGACAGCGGTGCCAACCTCGCTGGTATGAATCCATCGTTGACTCCGAATTCCAGCGCGGCTCCATTGATACTGGCGACTGACAAACTGAAGCAGAGGCAGATGGGGGGGCAGGATCCCAGGCAGAGAATCGGTATTCATGGTGCGGAAGAGGAGATGAAGAGTGGAGTGGGGCATTTGTTTTCATTCTTGCAAGTTCTGACGGCCACATTTGGTAGCTTTGCTCACGGTGGAAATGATGTCAGGTATGTTTTATTATTTTTAAATTATTTTTATAGCATATTTGTATAGATTTTTTAAAGTTAATTTGAGATTATATTATTTATAATACACATATTAATACATTCACATGATAAATAAAACACAGCATAGTAAAATAAATCAGATTTGGCAAGAGAACAGCCAAAGCCAACTGTAAAATATTATATTTTAAATTATATATACTGTAGTTCATTATTCACATTATTTGCATTTTTAGTGAGATTTAATTAGTACTATTCAACTGATCAATAAATTGGAACTACAGTAAAACCCCATTAATTCGAACACCGATAATTTGAAATTCTAAATGATTTTTAGCCCCTTGCACCATAAAACAATACACTTTAGTTCGTATAATTCGAATTTTTTTTGAAATTTGAAAAAAATTGAAAAAGATATTTCGATTTTTTCGCAAGTGAGAACAACAGACATGTCAATTTCGGATACTTTTTTAATAGAAATATGGCGGTATTTGTATTAGCATAATAAATATTGCGTTTTGGAAATAATTTCGTGAAATATGAAAAAATGCAGACGTTTTTCACAAAATTAATCGTTATTTTTTCACGAATTTTGATTTTTAGAATAATTTTTAGTCCCTTGTGGCATAAATCAATACATTTTAGATCACAAAATTCGAATTCTTTTTTAAATTTGGAAAAATTGAAAAAATATTTCAATTTTTTCGCAAGTGAAAAAAACAAATATATACTTAGTAATATAAATGTCGCAGTCTTTGTATTATCATAATAAGTATTGAGTTTTCAAAATGATTTCTTGAAATATGCAAGAATACAGACGTTTTTCACTAAATTAATGAGTTTTATGATTTTTGGCGAATTTCGCAATTATGTATATTAAAATTTTTTTTTGTTCCTTCAATTTCAAATTAACGGGGTTCTGCGTAGTTCGAAATTTTTTTTTTGGATCCCTTGAATTTCGAATTAATGAGTTTTACTGTATTTCATGTAATTCAAACTATGCATAAGTTATTGAAAAAATTAATTTTTAACCCCATTAATTTGAATCCTGATAATTTGAAATTCATCATTATTCAAACTTTTAAAACCCACATGTCCGAAAATATTAATTTCATAGTAGATTAATCTCGATAATTCGAAATATTTTTTAGCCCCTTGCGCCAATACATTTTAGGTCACATAATTCGATATTTTTTTTAAATTTGATGAAATCGAAAAAATAATTTGATTGAAGTGAAAACAACAAATATTTCAATATCAGGTACATTAGTAATAGAAATGTCACGATCTTCATATTAGCTTATAAATATTACGTTTTCGAAATGATTTCTTTAAATATTCAAAAATGCAGACAGTTTTCACAAAATTAGTGACTTTTTGATGAGTTTTGCGATTTTTGTCATATTTTGCACTCGCTTGTTTTTTTGTGCCTTGAATTTAATATGAATAATAAATTTTCTTATTGACCGACAAGATATGATCATATCGAGATAAATTCATCTCTACAGTCAGAACAAAGTGTCGGAATCTTGCTAAAATCGAGATATTTAAGATTTACCTCTTATCCTAGTAAACAAAATTGGCTAGGTCTAACAAGTATGAAAATTAGGCTAATAAAATTTTCAAATATAATTTTTTCATCCTGTATAGCAATGCCATCGGTCCAGTGGTGGGTTTGTGGCTGCTGTATGTGGAGGGCAGCTCGCAACAGAAGTCAGAGACTCCTCTTCTCATCCTGCTCTATGGGGGCATCGGCATCTCTGTGGGACTTTGGCTTTGGGGTCGCCGTGTCATACAGACGGTCGGAGAGGACCTTACCGAGATAACGCCTTCCACGTAAGTCGTTGCATCAACATAGTTTAAATGGTGGCATTACTAAAAAAAGGACATAGAATGTTGAATGGGAAAAAGGCATTGGGTTCCAATGCAAATTGGAAAGGCTCACTGTGTATGTATTGTATACAGGGTTATTTGAAAAACATTAATAACCTCGCAGGACTATATTCCTGCCTTATTAATTCGTTTCAATACAAGTTTAATAAAATTAAAAAAATTCCAAATGGAATGTTTTCCAATTGGAATCAGAAGGTTTTTATTATTTCATTTGACTTTTGTTAAAGGGAATGAATTTTTAAGTACTGTGGATGGAAGTAATATGGATATGTATTTCTATATTTACTACAAAATTGTGGACATCGCTGCTTTTGCTATTTACATGATAGGATATTGCTGCCTTTGCTATAATGCTTATCTAATTTTGTTGAATTTTTCAGTGGTTTTACAATAGAAATTGGCGCTGCTTTAACTGTACTGATTGCTTCCAAAATTGGACTTCCCATTTCCACGACGCATTGCAAAGTTGGTTCCGTCGTGTGTGTCGGGTATGCAAAGGGAAAGTCGGATGGCGTGGACTGGAAGATTTTCAGGTATTTTTTCCCACTTTTTTCTTGATATTTTTTTTTTATAATAATTCAGACATCTCTGTAGCGAAATCAAAATGTATGACATTCTCCAAAGACCGTTTAGAGTGCAGAATCTCAGAACGTGATGAGCCCATTGAACAAGTAGCCCAGTTCAGATATCTTTGCAGTGAAATGCTCAGCTCTCATGACCTCCCCAAAGAAGTCAGGTCTCAGGTGGATAAGGCTGCAGTTGTGGCAAGCTGCTTGAGAGAAGTTGAATGGAGGAATAAAAATATGAGAACAGATAGCAAGGTACGCATTTATAAGACCTGTATGCTATCCTCACACATGGTATTGAAGCGAGGGCGGACACTGTCAAGACAAAGAGCATGTTAAGAACAACTGAAATGAGAATTTTGCGTGCTATTGTTGGGAAGACTGCATGATCGTGTGAGGAATACAGTAATCTGGGAAGTCTGTGCGGTTCAAGATGTGGTCAGATGGGGGTGACAGCGTCGACTATACTGGCACCAACACGTACAGAGAATGAGTATAACAAGGTTATACCATACATAGATCTGTATGGTGTACCAGATGGATAGCGATAGGACCCCCAAAGCAACGGAGAAATAGCTGGAATTCAGCATCATAAGAGGAAACTCCTGCACAAACAGACTCTAGAGTCTAAACAAAGTTGAAGAAGAAGAATTCAGACAACTTATTAAATTTTGCTTAGTGAATATTCATCTCAGAGATGTTTTGTGTAAGAAATATTTCATATATTTTGAAATCACAACCTTGAGTGAATTTTGGCTCATTTATTTTTTGACTATGTTTGAAAAAGTTATCTAATGTGTCATTCGGATGGCAATGTAATATCTATACATTACATACATTGGAAACATTCATAAACAAGTAAAACCTCGTTAATTTGAAATTCATCATAATTCAAAATTTTAACACACAAATGCTAATAATCACAATTAATTCTGGTAATTTAAAATAATTTTAAGACCCTTACGCCATAAGTCAATACATTTTAAGTTACATAACTCAAACGAGTTATAAAAAACTAACAATGCGAATCCCTTTTATGTATATATATTATGTCGCGATCCCAAAAATTGGGGAATCCTGTGTAAGCTTTCTTCAGTTGGCTGCTTTGATATGTGTGGATAGTTTTAGTTTGCCACGTTGTTGTTGTTGCCACATTACTGTTGAACTCATTAATTTTTTTTTGCTTTTTTAAATTCTCCTTTAATTTGATTCTTGCTATTAAAATATTTAGTTTTCTTTAGAAGAACTATACTGACTTATTACTATTTTAAATATTTATGAACATCATATCATATTTCTAATTAGGTACTATGCTTCTATTGGTCGGAGTTGGAAAAAAGACAGAATCAAAGGTTAAAATCGAGTAAAGATTGAAGAAGCCTTCTTTAAATTCAAAGGAAATCTTTGCATTAGCGTTTTCGTGATGATTTATTGAAATATTAAAAAATACGTACATTTTTCTCTAAATTAACAGCTTTTTTCCGAGTTTTTTTTACTTTTTGCGAATTTTGCAATCGCATAATTTTTCTTTGTTACATTCAATTTTGAATCAACGGGGTTTCCCAATCTTGGAGATATTTATTTTGACCCCCTTTAATTTTAAATTAACGAGGTTCTACTGTATACAAGTTGTATCACAGATATTTCAGATTTAAATAAAATATGGATTGCTTTATTTTGGCGCCTACATGTCTACAAACAAATGAAATTGTTCGTAATCTTAAATGGTTACATAGGTTCATAGTGGTAACTAAATATTTTTTCGATAGATAGTTTTTTATATTTGATTATTTTCATTTCTTTTAGATTTTTTTCATTGTACCTACATGGTGCAGCCACATTCCTTTAAAGGTTGAGAAGTGGCCGTTGCTCATGACTAAAGCCAAATTCTTTCGTATTTTTTCAGGAATATAATCTTCGCTTGGGTGGTGACGGTCCCCATAGCTGCGTTGCTGTCAGGATTCTGCATGTATCTGTTGAAACTAGTTGCAATGTAGATTTGTACTTTTGTGTCTCCATCTTTGTATGCAGTCGATGCTGGTATATGTAACAAGCGGGCCTCGTCATGTGTTATGAGATTCGTCGCATTCATTAATTCAGGGATTTTTTGTATAAAACCATCACACAATTAATTATAACAGGAATCAATTTGCATTCCTTCAGCCGGGGCCACAACCATCACATTTAAATGTGCTTGATGTGCTTATGTTCCTCGTCTAATAAAAGTGCCCGGGCTATCATACATATACATATTTGGTCAAACAATAGTTTTTCAGTTTATACTAGATGTGAAACATGTTTATTGTTTTTACATGATTTTAATGAGTTTACCATGATTTTACATGAGTTTACCATGATTTTAACTGATGCGAGAAGTTTGTGTGATATAATTAAAGATGCCTGCTATTTCAGATACAATCGAGTGAACGGTTATTTCAGAAACTTTATTTATAATCATATTTTGGTAAATGTGAAGGCACATAGACAATATTAATACATAAATAGGTATTTTATAAATCTCACTACATCTCCATTTCGTAGAATTGATGTGAAAATTATTACAAGTAATGTTTGCATTGGTAGTAGGTAGATATTTCTGTTGGCCTCAGTAATAAGGTTGAGAATTCAAATTACATTGATTTTGTTTTTATAGAATGTATTAGATATTTTTGTTTTAAAATTGTTTTGATCAACTACATATTGTACAAGGAAATTGCTAATTTCAAAAAGTTAGAACTTTGCAATGGACTATCAAAACTGATTATAACTTTTTTTCTCATAAACAGAGCTTTGTGCACAAACTGGACAACTGAAATTCAGTCCAGATTCTAAATAAGAAGATAATTTATAAAAGCCTTTTTTTATTAAAGACATTTTATTACGTACTTGTCAATTCTAAGAGAAGGGATAACATTGTTAATATTGATGATGTTGAAGGAGGATTGCTCACTTTTTGTCTTATCTATGCGCATATGTAAGATTATACGTAAGATCACGTCCAAATGCTTATAGTACAAGTTGATTTTTGAAGTGAAACTTTTTTTGCTACGTGTTACGATAGTCAAAGCTATAGTAACACAAAATTTGAAACGAAAACAAGCACAGGTGTCAGTTTCTATATTGATACGATTTGAAGGTGGTTGACATTTGTACCGCTGTTCATTTTGGAGCACTGTCAATTGGATGATATTCTTATTTGAAATGTAATGAAAATACACAAACATCTATCTACCTTACGGTTCCAATTCACTTGAAATATTACTCAACTGGCTATCTCAGCCATTCCTGATCCTTAACGGACTAAGAGTGAGGGGGGCGGCACTTAGTGGAGTATAGTTCGCCCATGATGGGCTCGGTGCATGTTTTGATGACATACTTGTAGCTTAGCAACGTGTTGCGAGTGCCTTTAGAGTCCCCTCAATATTAGTCAATTGTGAAGATTTGGATACGTTAGGATAAATAAATATTCTTGTTTATCAAATTTTACGTATGAATATACTAACAATGCATACTTTACTTAAAAATATGTTACAACTTATTTATTTTATCAAAGTTTCACTTCAATGGTGCGTAAGCGCTATACACTCATTTTTTACATACAAAGCAAAAGACTATAGATAATTGGAAATGTATGACATATATTTTATCTCCTAACTTACAACATAATTGTGTACATAGATGGCTTAAATCTTCCGTAGTTCAGTGTATTAATAGTTTCTTTTTTGTAAATAGAATATTGATTGTTATTTCGGATGTTATTTTGTCTTCAATTCTGAATTGATGTGTTGGTGGTCAGAATTTTTAAGATTTTATCTGAGTTTTCAAGAGTGTGAGAATGAAACTTCAACGGAAAAAATAGATGGACCTTGCCCAGTATTGAAAAACCTTGAATTTATAAAAATATGTATGTATTATTTTTATGAAAATTGCGTACTCTAAATTGAGTCATCATTAAATGATGCATGAAATGTAGAAATAATTAATTGATTTTGTGTTTATGCAAATGTGTGCACTCTCAAATGACATCAGGATCAGGGCCAGCCTTAGAAAGATGCAAAGAGTCCATATGGAGTTTTGCCAATCGATATGATCCCAGTTTGATTCAAATAGACGGCCTCTGAATCTTTTTATTTGTATATTTTGAAATATAGTAGAAGTCTTCTTAACTGACTTCTGTTAATTAAAAAAAGTTGATTAAAATGGAAGCTCGTAAAAACGATGCATCTATGAAAATTAAACTTTTTATGATAACTAAAAACATGAACATCATACATGAAAAACAAAAGAAGACTAGATGGAATACGCTGTTACATTAAAATAACAATTGCATATTGATAAAACACGGCTTGCAGCTGTGATTTATCACCTGGTCGCTCAAAATTGACCAAGCGCTTATGCGCGTCTAATAATCTAGCGAGTCGCTTCAGAGGACTTCTACTGTAATGTTTCTTGTGTGTCGTAAAATTGTGCTGGCATATTAGTGTGGTTTGTGATAACTTAGAATGTGACGGAGCTCATTTATTAAAATATTTTAAAATCAACCAATTGCATACATCCATTCATGACAATATTTTTGCGAAATAAATTTTAAATCGGTCTTTAATTGCTAAAAAATATTTGGGAAATACTTGTTCCTGTTTTACATCCTAACATATAGTAATATGCAAAGAAATAGGAATGTCCTGTGCCTAAACTTTGAACCTAGCTCCACAATTTTACACGCGAGCCCTGATGAGGATTAAATATCTGATGTTGAGAGGTCTATTATTATGTATTATTAGTTAAACATTTAGTTAAACATAAATTTTATTGAAAATATTCTCAAAACTACGCTGTGCTTTACAGGAGAACCGAATAGGCAAGAAACTTTAATATAGTAATAAAACAATTATTTGGCATAAAGTGATATTAAGTATGCAAAAAAAAAAATTATGCTAATTCTATTATTACAATTAAATGAATATAATTTTCTAATAAATAAAATAAAATTGTTATTTGAAAATAACCCTATCGTTGTATTGTTCACGGCTCCGTGAACATATTCTTCCTAATGGCGAATAATTTTCTGGTTTTGTCTGCTCGTCCGCAAGACTGCACGCCAATTATTTAATAATTTTTTCAAATATCAACATTTTTTTAGGGATACAGAGTTTTACAACCTTATTTAATACACCTTTCAGCCGCTAAATGTTCAATTATGAGGCTGTCGGACAGTGCTGAAACATGTAAATAATATTTTTTGAGGTTATGCGGTAATTTTGGTTCTTATTAATTGAATAAACTTATCAGATAATTTTTTGATAACACCTTTATACAATCTGATTGTTCCACTCTCAGATTGGTGATCAAGTGGAATGTTACAGAGAATGATGTTTTAAAAGTCTGATTTAAAGTTAAATTATATATCAAATATAATGAATCTATTTTATCATCTTGAAGCGATGTAATATGTCAAAGCCAATCCTCGTCCAATGACCAGATTCCTTCCACTGACACAATCGTAAAGTGAAATGGTCAGTAAACGAATCTCTCAATATTTAATTTAATGATTAAAGTTATATAATTTTTGAAAGGTATGTACTCTCTGGCGGTATTAAAATAGTTTGATGGGCGCTCACTTGCCTCTAGCAATAGATGCCAAGACACATCATATAACCTTAAATTTCCCTACCCTGCTGACAAAAACGGAATACAGAGATTTGATGGTTTCTCACACGTAGGCGTAGTATCGGCAGGCATACAATAACTCATAAATGTGAGCGGACATTAAACATGATGGTTGATAAGCGAGGTCTAACTTTATGATTTTCGATAGGTGACTAGAAAATAAATTAATAATAGTATTTGTGGTACCTACCTAAGCCAGAATTTTTCAATTGTTTTTGAAATCAAACTTTTTATACGCTCATAACTAAAATTTTCTCAAATTTAAGTGTCAATACATTCCATGTCAAATCAATTGAAATTTACAAGTAGAAACTCATTTATTTAAATTGCAGTAAATAAAAATACAGAAGGCAGAATTATAAGTTTTTTTTTATTTTCGGCCCAGTATTCTTACTTCAATTAATTTCAAATGGCTAATTATGGTTCGGAATGTCAGATATTATTTTAGATTTTAAGAATGTGCCAAACTTTTATCAAAAGGCATATTTCAAACATCTGTGTAAAGTGAGTTGTTTCTGGGATATATTTTTTTTCCAGGGAAAGATTATCACATTGTATTTTTGTTCTCAGTTTTTGAATAGGCATGATGACAGTATTAAAGAATTAAAGAATAAGTGATTTTAGAGAGGAAGATATTTTGAAAGGTTTCTGAAACACCGATCAGAGCGAATGATGTTACGCCTAACTAACCATCACCATGTCTCTTGAAATGTTGTCATAGACACTATGCAATGTTTACTTAGGCTTGATTTCACATAGACGCCATGACATCTGTGGGTAGGTAGATGAAAATGCGATTACTGGCGTAAAAACTTAGTTTATTACTGAAATAATTTTATTTTCGGTAATGGAAGACATGTACATACATTATAGAAGGTTATTTCAAAATCTGTCATGATGTCTATTCAGTGTGTATTTTCATAGCCATCAAATCTGACAGACTCATTCTTATTTCAAAATAATCTCTATATTCAAATGAAAAAGGTATATTTCAAGTATCCTTTTGCAGGTACCTACATATTAAATTCAGAAAATTATGGGCGTTCTGTATGTTCATATGCAGTCTACGCCCACTGCACAAATTATATTCTGCCAATTTATCAATAGTTTTTTAATATCCTCGTGGCCACCCACCACACACATTGAAGCAAGTGAATAGTACAAAAATGTTTCATCAAAAGTTTGTTCAGTATGCATTGATTATGATTTCTATAAACACCTTGCAGTTGACTATGTTTGTAATAATGTTTGTAATGCGATGCAAGAAAATATATACATATACATTATTTAACATACTATTTACATGCCTGCGTTAAGATGAATACATTGGTGATTAATAAATATTTATTTCTATTTAGCACCTAAAACAACATGATGAATAAGCTAACATATATCAAATTAAATTTAAAAAAATTATGCAGAAGACCAGGCAAGTAACGAGTTAAAGTACTTATAATTTTTTACATTTTTGAAATTTATTTTAAGGCCGAGTGGATTGGACCCAAAACGGGCATCTAGAGATGACAATTTTGTAAAATGTATGTCAAATCAAAATATTTTTTTAAAAACTTTAAAAGTATGGTTAGGGGCTCGTAGGCGAATGTTTGTGCAAGAACATGTTTGTTTTGCATTAATTAAGAACAAATGTTTTTCATAACTGATTGCTAGCTATGTTTCCTGGTGTCAGATCGTCAACTAGCCATTTGTAATACTACTATCCCATATACATTTATTGCTTTGACAGCATTGCTCTAATAAATTGTCGATGAGCATTGCATTGTCGAAAAATATTAAAGACAGGATGCCTTTTCTAAAATGCTGCTTTTCTCAGTTAAATAAATATTTTTTATTCAAATAATATGTCAATTACGGTTAACTACGGTTTGAAGGAATCATTTTGTAAATCCAATCATCAACTGGTTTCAAAACGTTTCAGTCTGTGAATTTGCCAATGTGACAAAATAATGATGATCTATTTGAAATTATCAACAAGGGCCACCATATTTATAATTGTGTATAAATTGTATCAATTTGTTTTGTTTTATATCTAAATTTATGTGTTTTTGTTTTTTAAGCCTGTGTTTGTTTTTTTATATTTATTAGTTTGTTAAAAGTATCCTGTAACAGTACTTAAACTAGAACAGTATTATTTTCCCGCTAGACTTCCCTCAAAATGGTTTATAGCGAGTGTTCCAAAATTTATTTAAAATCAATTTATTGTGATTATAATTGTACCCCTTTATTTTAATTAGCTGTTTCTCTTTTGATAAATATACATGTTAAATTTTATATTATTTTAATTAGGTGTGTCAACTTAACATCAGAGTACACATGTAACTTTAATCGGGAACACCTCCTGGTAGATTAATACAAATTTATCATTACATTATTATTACATCAAATATAAGGAACCAAATAATTATTTTAAAATCTGTTGTATCAAAATATGTAATTATACTATTTAACCATCCTGTCTCCACGTGACTTTAGAGTTTTGTGCCTACTTCAACATGCTGTCTTTTGGATTCCTCCAGAAACTAAATTACATAATCTGAAATCATAAGTCTTTGAAATATATTCAAAGATTATATACAGTCAAGTCTTAATGCATGTATTTATCTTTCACTGCCTGTTATTTAATAGGCAGTGAAAGATATTGTCAATAATACATTGTTTAAGTAGCAATGACTTGTGCCTAAATTTCACAATTATTTTTTTTTTGGATTGACTTGATTCTCTTGAATAATTAAGTATAATAATAATAACCTATGTTCAAAAATCGATTCTGTAACTCGATACCCAAAGGAGCATTTTGATATAGAACTTGTCAGAAAAATACGATACTGGTACAAAAATGTATACGTATTGATATTGATTTTAATTTTTTATTTTTACTTACTGCTTAATATTTAAAAAATCCAACTGAATGTTTTATTTATTGATGCTTTTGCCTGGAAATGGACTGTATACATATTTGTTTGATCTAGTCTTCTGTAATTCATTAAAAAATAATGTTTCGGCCGAACACACAATTTTTCCCATCTTATACATATACATATTTGTTTCGTACGTAATTATAATTCTACATGAATTTAAATTTTTTGACATACTACAAAAATTTTGGAAATACTGTAAGTATATACGTATATACAGGGTGTAACAGAGTTAGTCCACAATATTTTACAGGTGGATTCCCGCCTTGATTGTGAGTCGAAAATGTTCCAGCAACCATGACCTGATCTCAATTGTTATGAAGATATGCAATATCAATATTTGTATTTTGTTTCAATATTTCTTATTTATTTTTTGCAAAATGTTGAAATATCATTACAGTAATTAAAATTGATTTTGAAAAATTCATTCACTACAATAAAAGTAAAATAAAATGATAAAATTACGTGTGTGGTCGGGGGACCTCCGTCAGGAACGAAGTTCCTTACGCCTTTTCTTCAATTCCGAATGTAATTTGATCAGTAAAAAATACTTGTATCAAAATATACAAATTTATTAACTTACTTTTCTAAGTTTGTATTACATATACTTGTTGCAGTTCCTATTTCTCGAATCTTCATTGCAAAATAGCAATAACGAGACAATGTAGCATTAAATTTTTTTTTTTAGATTTAAAACAAAAAAAATGACGAATAAGTTTTAACAAAATTTCCACACGTTCAGTATTGAGGTTGTACAACCTGTCGCGCACGATGCTCGAATCTCGATACTCGCACACACATACACTCTCGTATTTTATAGAAAGAGAGAGAGAAAAAGTCGCATGGAGGGGGCATAACTTCTAATAATAATTTCTACCAGTCAAAGGCGGGAATCCACCTGTAAAATGTCATGGACTAGCTTCGTTACACCCTGTATGTATTTTATTACTTTGATTTATGTGTTTTTCTACTTGGTATGGCTAAAAATATTACTTTTGCAAGAAATTGTCTGGAGACTTAATACATAAATAGCTGACAGAATACAAAACATGCTAGGAGCAAAATATGCGTATTGGATCAGGAATACGTTTATGATACGTATTTGCACAAACCAGTTTAAAAGTTTCTTGTGGTTTACACACATTTTAAATATGCGTACATGTATGAACAAGTACTTTATTAACAGGAACCACAGGAAGGGGACAACATTATTATGAGCATTTGTGAATAATAATAATCTATTAACTGATATTAATCTTGCTCACAATTATATCGTAGTAAAACATGCTTTTGTTTACTTTTCTAGCTATTATTGTGTGTTCAGGTCAAAGAAAAATGCCTCATATATATTCATTCTATAAAATATTTGCATTATGTTGGTTGAGTAATCTACACCAGTGATAAATTAAAAGAACTTTGTAAGACTATGTTATTTATAAGGCAAAAGTTAGCAACTTCTATTTGTGGAATTTAACTTTTATACCGGGACTTGTTTAGTTTTACGGATAGATACATTTTGGGCAGCTAATTTGTTCTAATGTTGCATTCTCAAATTGTAATGCACTGTCCACGATTAGGATCTGCAGAATGTTCTTAAATAGTTAATATTCATCCACTACTGTATATTTTTTTCATATTAATAATAGTTCAAAATATAGCAAGTCTTCAATCATCTCTGTGTGGACTTACAGAATCTCTTTCACTATTTATTTATTTACAATATGCATTAATTATTTTACGTTTGCTTGGATCTTAATGGCTTAGATCAGTATTATTTATATGTATTATTATGTCACGATAGTTTTAACATAAATATAGTTTTTTTAGTATAGTTATATGAATCATGTTATTTATGTGCTTTTTTATTTTCTAAATGAATGATATTTTTTAACAAAAAAAACAATGTACTTAAGATCTGTATAAATAATTAATCATTTGATAATTGTTTAAAATGTGTTTTATTTAAAAATGATTTTCATGCATATCCTTGATGCAGCAGATTATTGCCAGTTGTAGGTTTTATGAGAACAAGGTAACTATTTTGATATTTGCATGTGAAGAGTTATTGGGACATAGGTACTTTATATAATATTGAATATACATATTTGATGAAATTGAGTTAGATTAATTTTAACTACATAATTTCATAACCAAAACTGGTGTTTTAAAATTGATACACTTTTGATAAAATGCTTCTAAAACTTTGTCAATTCTAAAACTGGCAGTATTTAATATAGTAAAACCCCGTTAATTCGAACCCTGATAATTCGAAAACACCGGTAATTTGTAATTCGAAATAATTTTTAGCTCTTTACGCCATATAAATTTTAGTTCACATAATAATTTTTTTTTGGAATTTGACGAAGCTGAAAAAATATTTAGATTTATTCGCAAGTGAGAACAACAAATATTTCAATATCGGGTACTTTGGTAATAGAAATGACACAATCTTTGTTATTATTAGCACAATTAGCGTAATAAATATTGCGTTTTAGAAATGATTTCTTGAAATATGTAAAAATACAGAAGTTTATCACGCAATTAAGGTTTTTTTTTTTTCATGTTTTACGATTTTTGGCGAATTTCACAATTGCTTTGCGATTTTTTTTATACCTTGGATTTTGAATATGAAGCATAATATATGTAGAAAGAAAATATAAAAAAATAGCTAATAACTAATTAAACATAATAATACATATGTACCATAAAAATACGACATTGAATTATAAGTCATTTTAAAGTTTTAGAATATTAATAGCAATAAAATTCTAAAATAATGTTATTTAAAAATAACTATTATAAAATAATTTATGCGCATAGGATTTTTTTTTTTTAAATAGAATGTGAACACGGAATACGTGTCACATCAATATTCTTACTATTTTCAAACTAAGTTAAACGCTTGTGCTATGAAAATAGGATTAACTTGCTAGTCTGGAATGCTTCAAGTCTTATAATACAGCCTATTACGGCTATGGAAACACATATCTGTAGCTATTCTGCATTCGATGCCATTCTTTAATTAGAGATCCAGACCTCCATGACAGCGCCGCTTGCACTATAGAGTTGGTACTGTGCTTCAGCCTCAGTTTAAGACCAGCAACACAATGTCTCAGGAGCGGGATGAATCCACGAACACGGCCTTCGGCAAACATTGTGGAGGCACTGCAATAATATGCCAGCCCGAACAATATTCTTTGTGAATTATGTACTATATTGAACACAAAGACGGTCTTACTCGCTTGTAGTTCGACCAAAGCTTGCAGGTATACATGCTGGTGAAGAATGCTTTAAAGAGGATACTGTTCACTTCTCTGCTGCATCTGTAAAAACGACGTGAAAGCACGTTTGCATGAACGCCTAGCTGCCTCCTTTGTCGTCATCGTCCTGTCCAGTTTCATTGAAGATAGCCAAGATATTTTCCTTTTTTTGAACACTCAATCTCGTTCCATTCAGCCACCCTGGGGTATATTGTCTGGCTGTTTTTCATATTTGCACGCCATTATCCTCCCCGGATCCAAAGGATACTCAAAATCGGTCATTCATCTTTAACGAAAAAATTTTTACAGCTCTTAAAACATTTCAAATTTGGGATTCAACATACCACTAATACTATTAATTGATGGTTCGCTTAACTAATTTGTAAAAGGACAACGCCAAACATTGATCTGAGAGATTTTTTTCCAACTGTCGATCTATGTCTCCTATAGGCGACACTGGATCCGAGGAGGTTAAAACCGATTTACTGGCATTATATTCATTGGCATAGGTTTCGCAAATGTGTAAGAGCTGTCTTATCGCTATTATAGATGGTGCTAATATTACCATGTCATCGGCGTAGGTAAGATGGTTCACATTTGTCTCGCCTACGTTGCGGCCAATTTTTGAATCTGTTAATTGCTTGCTCAATTCGTCCATATCTTATTCAAGAGATCTCGTGAGTCTCTTGAAGAGTCTTGCTCATTCGTCCATATATATATTGAAGAGAATTGGCGACATACATCCACCCTGTCTGACTGCAGTGCGCAGGTAGAAAGGCAGCACCTTCCCACCGCACTGAGTTCTCTTGCTGTCTATGCCAATTATTGAGAACATCTGTCACCGGCTGGGAGACGTTTGCACACTTTTGTCCATAGCTTGTCGTGTCTGACTCGGTCAAAGGCTTTGCTCAAATCGAGAAGGCACACATATTTTATGGTTCTTCTACTTTTGTAATGATCCACGATTTGATTTACAACAAAGATAGCATTCTCAGTTGACAAATTCTTTTCAAAACCCATCTGATTATTCTAGTGTTCAGGTTAATGGAAATCTGGTCCACAATTACTCTTTGAAAAATCCTTGCCACTATAGAAGCTAGCGATATCGGTCTGCAGTTTTTGGGAGACGATATATCAAGTTGCTTCGGCTTCAGTATTGGTACAATAACGTTTTTTTTCATTTCTGCAGGTATGTATGAATGTCTTATTATGTTGATAAACAGTTTGGCCGGGAGCGGGGGTATATAAAGAATGTAAATAGTTGAAATATAAATTGAGGTGGAATGAATGTACCTATGCCTGTTAAATAAAGGTGAACATGCCCATCATTACAAAGAAGCAAATACATTGTGGATGCGTGCTCTGGTGAATTTAAGAAAAGGTAACTGGTCAGAAAAATGTCTTGTAAGGGGAAACTCTAAAAAACATTTTTTACACAAAAAATATAAATGAATTTTCATTCAAATCATACACTTGGAGTGAGGGAGTGAGAGATATATCAGAGAATCTCAGAAATGAGAACTAAGAAACGTTTTTTGATAACATGCTGTTACCTGGAATGGTATACGAATAGCAAGGTTCCACAGGATATATTTTTAACAATACATATTAAATCACTGGGAAATTTTATTATATCAATAGGTATTTTTTAAAATTATCTGCAAAATCACCTCAAACCTGGCCCAAATGTTCCATGGCAAAGTCGAGCTTGACCGAATAAACCAAGACAGAGGAATTGTGAAGAAAGATGAGAAAGAATAATTAATTGATTAATGTGAAATGGAACTCTTGTGATCTTGGGCTCAACTGCTGTTGATACCAAGCGCGGATCCAGGGGGGGGGGTCATGGGGGTCATGACCCCCCCCTGGGCTGGGTCCAGGACCTAGGTGGACCACTAATTAAAATACTCATACTCACATTCAGTCACTTAGTAATTTTTTATTTTTCAGGTACTACTGTATCTTTAAGCAGAATAATGCAATCGAACTCGATTGATTTAAAAAAAGCTGTGGATGCTATTAATGATACTATAAGTGTTCTACAAAATAAAAGAGAAAATGCGGACGTAATTTACGGACAGTTTTTTGAAGAGGCTAAAGAAGTAGCTGAGCAGCTAGATGTAGAAATTAAATGTCCCAGAATAGTGTCAAGACAAATACATAGGACCAATAACCAACCTGCTCAATCTGCTGAAGAATATTTCCCCAGAGCCATATACACTAGGCTGTCCCGATAAAAATATTTTTGACTTATCTTAACACAAGACCTCTCAAAACTTGCGTAATTGAGCGTAAATTACCAAAATAATTTTAAAAATAAAATAAAACTATATCTTTAGAGTTTTACCGATCTACAAAATTTTGAAAAATTGACATTTTTATGGTGATATTTCGCTATCCTCAATTTTGGCTCCTGAACTAAATACAAAAAAATATTGACTTTTTATTCTATTTAGGTGTAAATCATACATGACGTTTCGATTTGCATGCAACAACACGTTACCAGCAACTTCGAATTTGTTAGGTTTCAACCTGCAAATACCCTCAAGTTTGAACTTGTTTTGAGGACTTTCTTGACTTGACTCGCGAGTGTTTTCTTCGTAGCCAAAATAATTTTTATGCCATAAAAGTACCATGGCGATTGTTACAGTAGTAAAAGCGGACTTTGTGATTTTTAAATAAGAAGTTAGAGGTCGTAGTCAGACTACTTATGCTATGTTCGGACCATACAAAAAACTTGACAATCAGCAGCTACCAACTATAAGGGACGTCATTTAATTTATTTTATTTGTCAAGAACGACCTGAAATTTACGTATAATTGAAAAGATCCATCCAAATCAGATATATATGTGATTGTTTCCGAAGAGATCAACAATATTTGGACCAAAACTTCGATTCCAACTAAGGAACGAGTTATTTAATTACTGAAATCCAATTTCGAAAAGCATCTCAATTTGAAAAGATAGTGAAAAAAATCTGTGATAGATACGGTTTATCCACGAAATCTGCTGCTGTTGCTTCTGCGGTTTTGACTGACGTCGGCTTGGTTTCTACCGAAGATTTAACTCTGGTTATTGATAAAAATAAGATCTACAGAGATGTATCTAAAGCCCGGAAGCTTCAAAAGATATTGGAGGTATTGTTATAAAAAACATTTACTATGATGGACGAAAAGACCATCGCAAAGAAGTTTTAGAAGACCACATCTCAATTTTAGCACAGCCTGGATACATTTATTTGGGACACACAATACCGAAAGACGTGGCACTGCAAAAGGAATTCTTACTTCGATCACAACTTTAGTAGAGGGTCGAGGTTGGAATTAAGATGACGTGATTTGCGTTGAATGTGACGGAACTGCTACTAAAACCGATTGGAAGGGTTCAATTCAATATTTAGAGGAGTATTTGCAGAGACCGTTACAATGGTGTGTTTGTATGATTTTACCCCTTCGTCATTTATTCTTGACCTTTGATGGTTGCACTTCGGGTCCTAGTGAATATAACAGCCGCCTCACAAAGTGTAACTGACGTTACTTCTAGAGATGGCTTTATAGAACCAGGATGCAATCTCGAGCAGAAATGCCAAATTTTGGACACAAAAATAAGTTTAAACCTTTAGTTTTTGTCATTGATTATAATCTATATTTTGTTTATTTTATTTTCTTGAGCTTTGTTTCATTAATTTCAATACTAAAATACCTTTTAAACATGATTTTTTTTATTATTTTAGGCAAACGGTTTAACTCTATAAAAACGTAAAATTTACAAAACTTCAAAGCTCGGTAGAGCCCTCAAGATGACAAACAATTCTATTTTTTGTTACCTTTTTCGCAATTTGTGTAAAATTGCGCAAATTTTGATACCTCTTGTGATTGTGTAGCTCAAAAATTTTTTTTCTCATACATGGATGGGACATCCTAATATACATCCCTCTTCTGGATTCAATAATAAGTGACCTACAGGACCGTCTGTCACTTGAAATACTTAATTTGTTTCAACTAAGCGTTTCCACGCCAAAAAGCGAATACAGTAATCAAGTCATTGAAACTGTGAAACAACTAGCAACCGATTATTCATTGTTACTAGATAATACTCCAGTTTCTGTCGTTGTAAACGAATATCGGCTGTGGATGGTGAAGTGGCAGCGGAGTCAGGACATACCGCAGTCGATTTCCGACCTTATTTTAAATTGCGATATTGAGATGTATCCTAATATAAGAAATTTTTTATGTATTATGGCTACACTACCTGTAAGTGTAGCGACAGCGGAAAGATCTTTCTCTACGTTGCGAAGAATCAAATCGTGGCTAAGAGCTTCAATGGTTGAAGAACATCTAACCGGACTGCCACTTCTCCACGTCAATAAAAACGTACCCATTGGAGTAGATGAAGTGATAACGCGTTTCGGGAGAAGACGTGAAAGAAAAATTGATTTTGTTATTTAAATATAGGTAGGTATTTTTAAGTATGGTAGGTAGTTACATTTATTAATAAAATACCTACGTTTTACTTGTAAGTGTCTATTATTATCAAAATTAAATTATAACTTCTTGTGACTTGACCACGACTATGTGACCCCCCCCTGGCGCCAAAGCTGGATCCGCCCTTGGTTGATACCAACATTGTTGGTGCAATGCGTGACAGACTATCACAACAGGACGTAATTATTTTACAGGAAGCTTACTAGTAACCTTCAATATAAGGGTCACATATCCACCTCATTAATATATTTTTAAGATATCTAACGTGATTCCTTTAACATTTCCCTGAGAACATTGGGATATCACATGCAACGCGATAAGATGTACTTATTTAATTAAATATTTTAAATGCATACTTATTGTTTACAAGGATAAACTGGATTATGTATGTGATGAATAATGAATGAGCTCCATGTTGCCATCGTGGCAATTATGCAGATCTTAAGTGTATTATTTTAATATCAGGGAATGGTTGGGTTCTAAACTTGTGAATTAAATTTTTATTATTAAAAATAATCCTGCTAGGTCTCATTTGATCTTCTGAAAGTTCATATTCCAGGCTTCCGTTGAACGACGACTTATCGCAGTATAAAGAGAGATGGTAAATGGCAGTGGTGGCGAACCTAGGACTTGCGTGCCATACATGGCACGTGCAACAAATTAGCTGACATGTGAACGATTTTATTTCTAATCTCATAACTCTAATAACTCATAGATAGATAGGATATACTCTTCATTTTGTACTTCATTTTTTGTATACAATATATTATTATGCTGGCGTACTGTTATTGAAATTTGTTATTATTTGGGGTTAAGTATATTTACTTATGTATTGGTTATGTTTTTTTTTTGCTTATAGACTGAACTGACGTTCGCCATAAAAAGTTTCAATGTAGACATCTCTTAATATCTTGTTGATGGTGGATTACACGCACATAATTATTTACATGCCGTTTCTTATACACGAGAAAAAACAACCTTATATGTGAATGAATTTTTTTGGGCAAAAATATTTTGACAAAAAATGTTGTGAAAAGTTAAACAGTCAAAAATGTTCTAAGGTTTTCACGGCTGTTCAGAAACTTCGACTTTATATTTCTGGGGTAATATGCCGTATTTTTACGACCTTTCTGGGCGACGTTTCAAATCCTATTGTGTGGTCCATCATAAGGGCTGATGTTAAAATGCTGATGAAAAAGAAAGAAGTTAACTCTCATTTGATTTTTCTCGAGCTTTTATTTTATTGAACAGGTGAACTGTGAAAGTAAAGTAAACACTAAAACATAAATTAAAAAAAATAATTTTTTTTGGACTTGAAATTTTC
>JADDOH010016908.1:0-19994 GCA_016648135.1 Agrypnia vestita | reverse complement strand
CCTAAGAACATTCTTAATAAAATGTATCTTGAAACATTAGATTATGTTATAAAAATTAAAATGGTATTGATTTTTTATAGCGTTGTTGTGATGGGCGTTTCTTCATTGGCCGACACGGTCCGACACGGCCCGGCACCGGCAATGTAAATCTCTCTAAACTGAATGAGAAAATATTCAGTTTAGAGAGATTTACTTGCCGGTGCCGGACCACGTCGGCCAATGAAGACACGCCCATTGATGTTTTAGTAGATTTTAGAATTTTCTTTTGAAATTCCTATAAGGAAGAGCATTAAAAATAGATACTCCCTGATAGGTGAAATGATGTCGGGCTGTGCTAGTAGTATATATAGATAACAAAATATTCCCAGGTGATCTCGGTCTATTACTAAAACATCCCAATGTGTTATTCTTAAAGAACATTTTATGAATTTGTGGTATCGCAATTTTGTAATTAATTTGGTTAATATTTAGGACACTAAAATTTATAAAAACTTCCCTTGTTGGGAATATTGAAGGATTCCTCAAAATCACTGTGATAATTACTCTCTGAACTATTTCCACTGGTAGTATATTAGAGTTAAAGATCCCCTCAACCAACTATACATTCACACTACAACAATTATTGCAGACCTATCTATCCATATACATGTGTGTGCAATAATTTTTATTTTCAGTGTTTCAAAAAAAGTTTTGTATGATTGTGTTTTCAATATTTCTGTTTATTTTTTGACACTATCGTCTATTTAAAAAAAATAGTGTTAGTTATGTTTTAATTACTTATCTGTCTCCATACCTGTTCAACTTGTATATGAATAATTATGTGAAAAAAGTAGAATGTACGAATATATAGGCAAGAATGTGCGATTTGATTGTATTAATGGCAAATAGCGAACAAAACTTGCAGAGTCTTGTAAGTAGGATTCATGATGTATGAAAAGAAAGTGACATTATTATGAACGGTAACAAGTCAACAGTTATGGTGTTCGAGAGAGAGGAAAGTAAGACCACGTGTGTAATACTAGTAGGCAATAAATGTTAGGAGCAATTAAATGGGTTTGTGTATTCTACAGGGAAGAAAGTGTGTTCGACAGAAGAGAGAAGACAGAGAATATATCAGGGAATAAGGTGAACGCTGCTTTGAGTGCAATAATTTCTAATAGAAATATGTCTACTGATGCAAGACCAGCAGTACACAATGGGATTCTGGTACCAACACTGAGTCAGGAACTTAACCCTGGAGCTGACACAAGAGGAATGAAAGTAGACTGAATGCTGTAGAAATTAGATCACTTAGACGTATGTATTACCTATCCATTTATGTGAGGCAAATACATTTATGATGAGTAAAGAAAGAAGATATTAGGAAAGAATATAAAGATGATCTTAGCGTAATGAAGAAAGGAAATCACGGATGATTTGGGCATGTTGAGCGAATAAACGAGGAAAGAATGGTAAGCAAAATATATGACGCAAGTGTTGATGGCACCAGAAAGAGACATATTGGTACTAGTGGATGGTACTTGTATGCAAAGTTGTATGAATGTGAATGAGACCAGATTTGTGTGTCGAAACAGAAGGTGCGTGATGAAAAGTAAGTAAATTTAATTTATTAAAGAAATGGTGTTACGGTACAGGTTATAATATGATAAAAATGCAATTTAATGTGCCGCAGAAAACGACAAAACCGAATCAATACCTACACAGAACTATGTGATCAATGTGTACATTGTTATACATCTGCACGATATGTTATCGCAGGTTTATTAGATCTTATAAGGATTTTAGTTGCAGGGAAGTCGTCTCTGTAAATACTGTCTATTTGCTTCCAACACAAGGGGGGAATGTGTATTATGTTTGAAGGCTAAAAGGAATCACTCGAAGATGTCATTTGGCAATGGCAAGTCCATGGGGAGAAAAATTATGTTATACCCTTACGTACAACGAACAAAGGGTACGTGTATTCGAGAATCCATAATGCTGTATAATATAGATAAATTATGCTGTGTTAGTCATAGTAATATTTAGATAAGAATATTATCGCGAATGTGCTCGATGTTCAGAGTTTACGATTCACGATTCCTTCTATCCTAATATTGGCACAATATACAGTCTCGTTCTCCAAGATAATATATTCGGCCCTACAAAGCAAACTGCAGGAACAACGAGGTTGGCGTATTCTGTACTGCCTATCCTTAATCATATACTAGACGTTGATATTGATAAATTTCTAGACATTTCCAGATATTTTATTATACATTTTACAACCTTGAGTATATACTGAAATACAGATTTTATAAAAACGAATGCATTTTAAATTTTAAAATATGCGCTTTGCTTTAATTCCAGAATTCCAATGGCAATTTTACAATTAATATTTTATTTTTTTAAGACTGTCTATCAAATAAATATGATACAATTATCATTGTTTGATTGCTTTGGATTTCAGTCAGTTTTGTCTTTTTTTATCACCGCACTATAAAGAGAACGTAGATCGCCGGCTGCATCACCGATTATTCTGTCTATTACACTTTCCTGCCTTCCGTCGCTAGAAAATTCTACTCCAAGGTATTTGAATTTTTCGACTTGCTTCAGCTGGGTCCCCTCTACGCTGATCGAGCACTGCTCTTGGTCTCTTCTTACGTCCATAACCTCTGTTTTGATAGTAATAATCTTCATCCCAACTTGAGTACACTCTTCATTGAACGAATTTATCCACTCTTGTAGGGTCCTCCTGTGTGGGCGCCAGCCTCGCTATATCTATTTCCACATCTCCAACTCCACGGTCCTTCCGTTGTCCCTGCTGTTTGGCTTTTCCGGCTTATCCTGTCCATGTAAAGGTTGAACAGGATTGGAGAAAGTGGGCAACCTTGTCTCGACTAGGTACTCTAAATTGTATTTTTTAAATATTTCAGCTTATTGTTAATTAAAACTAAAAAGTTAATCCATTTCCATATCGCATATGTTATTGGTATTAATTATTAATCAAAATATATAATTCTCTACGTAACAATGTCCATCACCAACGCTACCAGATGACTCAAATAATAATGTTATATTATATAATAATTAGGTATAAGAAGCAAAAAAGCATAATTCTTTTTTTTAATAATATACATCACTAACGTTATCAAGATGCTACTCTAGAAAGCGCTGTTCCCCCAGCTTTAACTGGCGGGCGAAATATATAATACAAGTACGTCATTTTTGATGGGTTATAGCTAGTTAAAATAAGTAATAAGGAGGTACAAATTCGGTTAAATAGTTTCAAAATCTTATCATTAATGTTATTTAATAAGATAAACTATTGTCACATTCAATTGGAAAAATTCGACTTTATTCGTGTTGTGTATTAATTTGTACGCTCCAAGGTAATAGAATGGGTTTAATTATTACAAAATAATGCTAAGAAAACAAACTAACACTCTTTTGATCACATGAAGTTGTGTAAATTCGACTTAATTC
The DNA here is from genome assembly GCA_016648135.1 of Agrypnia vestita. NCBI lineage: Eukaryota > Metazoa > Arthropoda > Insecta > Trichoptera > Phryganeidae > Agrypnia > Agrypnia vestita. The sequence goes on along the minus strand of JADDOH010016908.1, from coordinate 16,532 downwards.
GTGTTGTGTGTTAGTACACTCGCTCCAGAGTAACAGGATAGGATAGGAGATCTCACAGCGTAAGATAAATAATACTCCTTCTGATTAGGAATGTGGGAGCTTCCCTCGTCAAAGGATACAGAGTTGGGAACAGAGAGCACACAGGAAGTTCTGCTGTACATGGCGTGCAACTTCTGGAGCTGCACTGAATGCTATCATGCGCATCGAGCTCCCGACTCTCGCTATACACTATTCTACGTTTTTATAGTGGCGCGTCGGCATCACTTACGTGTTACAAAATACACGAATTCTCGTTTAGTATCTTTTAAAAATCTGGTAATTGTGAACCTTATATCAAAAATGATATCAAATACTGAAATAAACACATTGTTTTGGGGCCAACGTAATCTTCATCAGAATACAAGGTATACCGAAAATTTAATTTGTTAGTGTAAACATAAACAAAAACAAAAAATAAATATAATGAGTTAAATAAATAATAAGGATCTAATGTGAAAACAAATTTAAAAGATAACTAATTATTTGGTAACGTATGTTGTTACTACACAGTTATTTAGCTATAATTGAAGTAGTTTTTATATATGTACTATATTATTTCAGATAAATTATACAATCCCCTTAACACATATTTATTTTACTTTGGGGAAAATTAACAGCAAATCAACATCTTATTAAATATAAAATAATGGTTTGTAAAATTATGCCAATTACAAATTTTCTACTGAGTATAGTAATTTAATTTAATTTTACTTAATTTAACAGCGAGTGGAGAGGATGGAGGGGAATGTGGGTCGGGACTAAAAGGAAGGATATATTGTACGAATTAGTTTGGGTGCGGTTGTGAAGATATTGTTTGTTTTATATTTCTTATCGTTGAGTTGAAAATGTCAATGTGGTGATAGTTTGTGTTAAATGAATTAGTGGATCTGTACATAAAGGAGTTTTGTTTTGAGTTGGTCTTACATAAGGGGAGATGAAAAGTAGGTGATTGTCTGTTATTGCGAGTTGGGATGTGATAAGATATTCGTTGAAGAATGTTTCTATGCTATGTTTCTTCGACAAATTAGAGTGTGCATGTTAAAAAATTTCGCAGAGTCTTCATTGCTTAAATAAGATCTAAATGAACGGAGGTCTAGTTATCTTAGGAATCTGTTTTGGACGCTTCAATTATATTTTCGTGTACTGCATATCCTAGATTAGATACCTGAGATGCATACTCTAAAATACTACGAACATATGAGAAATAAAGTGTCTTGAGGGTACTGAGATTTTTGAAATGTTTACATGTGCGTATGAGCAGTTTTCTAACTTAGCAGTTTAGAAAACCTTAAAAACGTGTGACAAACCCGAAAAATTCGGTTTCGTCACACGTTTTTAAGGTTTTCTATGAATAAATAAAGTATGAATAAATAAATTATTATAAATAATTTGATGTTTATCATCTTTACGCCCTGTTCATAACTTGTCCAAACTGCTTGCTCGAGTCGCAGACTTCTTTACCAACGAACGATGACTTTACTTTACGACGAGGCGTTACTGAGAAATGTAATAATAATGTGTATCATCTACATTATTGGCGACTACTGTAAGGCCCGAACACAGAGTCAATACTAAATTTAATGATTTACACTTTAAGGCAAACTTAAAACTTTAAGTCATTAAATTTAAAGACATCACAATGTTAAACAATAATTATCAAGATATAGAAATAGTGATATTAATTATTTTGGAATTCTACCGATTGTCATATTTTGCAATAACTTTACAGTGTACACTATTCTGATTCTTCTTTTTGTGTAACAGTTTAATTATTACATGAAATGAATTTTAAGATTTTTAATAACACGTATAGATCGAATAATGTTTTCTTTCAATGGAATCGAAGCTGTAATTCCGATGACAGAAGTGGGTCCAAATCTCCCAACGCTTGACTATGAAATACGTCATACGTTCCACATTTACTTCGTAGCTTTGCTATTTTATATAATTTTATAGTCATACATTTTTTCCAAATCTCATTATAGTGAGAACATAATATACCTAGTACGTAATACAACACTGTCTGGAAACTCGGAGAGTCCTTCACCTTTACTCAAATGTAATCTGAAATTCGTGATGTTTTTATAAAGAAATAAAAATGTGAACATTTTACAATATTACAAGGTAAACGAAAGAAAACTTTGGCCGAATTCGCTATCCAATCATAAAATAAATTTACTTCACTAACATCAAAATTTTTATTGCGTTAAATTTGTGTTTGGGCATAGTTATTATTTTTAAAAAAATGTTTCTGTGAACGATTTTAATTGAATTAGTTTGTACAAAGATCATTATTTTTTAATTAATTTTAAAAGGTTTGATTTAAAATAAATATGCGCACTCTTTCAACGGTATAATATCTAAATAGGTAGGATATTCCGAATATTCCGAAAATTGAAATAATTGTATGAAATATATATTCATTTTTATGATAATAACGATTTGCAGATGAATTTTAATAATGGACTCGTGAGAGACTAGTAGCGCAAGACATAATATCCTCTGATTATGGTCCATGCTCTGCACTATTGAACGCTTGTAAAATGAATGCTTAAATATCCAGCAGCGTACATCCTCAACTTTACTCCGAATCCTTCCGATACTTTGGTCACTTCTCTAGACATGAGGTTACCATGAAAAAATTATGGTCAATGGAAGGCTAGACCGACTATAAACAGCGTGTAGTAATTACTTTAAAATAAACTGTACTTCAGAATATTTTGAGTATGTCCAAATTTTTCAGAACAGAACTGGATTTTTTGTCGCAGAGATATCATTAATCAATCAATGTATATATAGATGTCTCACAGAGACGACACTGTATATTTATGGGAAAGTAGTTATAGAAGCTTTTGGGTTTACATAGGGCTTACGACCTATCGTACGGTTGGCTTAGGTAATCACTTTACCTCATATGCAACGTTCGCCATTCCACCATAATTAGAATTTCGAAGTTTTATATATATTTAAATTATGCGCCACGTTTCACACGTGAGTTCTAGCGATAATAACGCATAATTTAAATATATATACAACTTCCAAAAATTGATAGACATGGTATTCTATCATAGGTGGAAATGGCGAACGTTGCATATGTGTAAAGTGATCACCTAAGCCAGTCGGTCGATAGGCCGTAAGCCCTATGTACACCCAAAAACTTCTTTACCTACTTTCCCATAAATATACAGTTTTGTCTCTGTGAGACATATATATACATTGATTGTTTAATAAACTGTACTTAACTAGAATTCCAAACAAATAAATTGAAATAAAATATGTCAGTACAACTTAACATTCCTATCATAATTGAAGGCGTCCCTATAAAAAGGATCTATATAGTACATGAAGTCACAAAGTGTTTTTATTATTTTAAATGGTCTGCGTAAGAGTATGCACCATATGCGTTGTTTTATTTTTCTTGATTTCCTGCCGAACCTGCCGAAATTCTATCTCAAATGTTGGCCAACGTGGAAAAAGAGTCTATATTCATCTGTTAGAAACTAATATGACAAATGCCAATAGTTCGACGATATCACTGGAAATTCTTAACAACATGAATAACCAAAGAAGACGTAAAATGAAAGTCCATAATTGGCAATTGAACATTAGAAAATACCAAAAATCTGAAATTCTGGTAATATATTTCACTTAGTGTTTTTCGCTCTCCTGTAATTTTTTTTACATGTAGACCCTTTTTATAGGGACGCCTTCAATTATTATCATGTCACTAGCTGTAACCCGTCAAAAATGACGGTAGTTTAACATGCCAGTTCCGAAAGAATAAGCAATTACCTCTTTTATAGCCGACACCCATGAAATAGTAATCACGACTTTTATCAAAATTGCTACCTATTTGCTGCTTTTAACACTTTTTTTTATATTTCCCCTGCCGGCAGTTAGTAAAGGTACTACATATTTTAAACCCTGGTGATTGTGCTGGAGGAACACGAAATGGTTCGCGTCTTGGCTACTAAGCCCTAGTATATATTTATAGCATCTTTTGGCGGTCCACGAAGAGGCGGTGGTGGCAACATTCATTAGGCGGCCGGTTCGGGTTTGCTGGCCCAGGGTTTAAGCCCCGTCTCCGGCCATTTTATATGTTTTTTTACAGTGAATTCGATTGAAATTACTGACTTTATAAGAAGTTACGGACGGACAGATGGACAGACAACGAAATTATTATGGATCTTTACAAATCATAATATTCTGTCAGATTAGATTGATGCATCATTATGTTTTTTTAAAAATTATATTGTAACATCACCAAAATTGAAAACGAACTTTGTAAATATTATGTATAATTATCATTGGGAGGCGTAGTCACCATCAGCGATAAGGGACTGATCACATACCCAGGGGCATTTTGTAAGCAATGGCTCCCATATCGAAGTCACCATCAGCGTCAATTACTGCTTCCCATCTGTTTTCAAGACGATAGATTCAGCGGGCAAACAGTGTCCTGTGTCCTGTGTCCTAGCAGTTCAACTTTCGTCCTCCTCCACAACAGCCAAAAGGGGCTGGTCATCATTATTGGCCTTTTCCTGATTTGTTGTCAAAGAAGCGAACAAATTGACTTTAGCATATCTTTTCGCTAATCGATCCTTTGCCAAAAATATCACTGATGTCGCGAAATGACTCAGCAACGTAATGTATGTGTATGTGTGTGATTTTTGATGCTCACTTTAATTTCCTAACCATATTAAAGAATTACATGTCAAATATCAATTAATCGTCGAATTCTAAAAAAAATGAATAATTTTGCATCAACCTGATATTAAATTATTTTTCTATTTTTATCTTTATGTAAACCTTGGTACACGGTCTGGTTTCATGGTTGGTTCCAATACGTTTGACTTTTATCAAAAAATTACTACGAGCTCGTAAATTTTGAAATAGTTATAAAAAGTCAAACTTGAATGAAATGAATAAGTCGCGCTATATTACAAATATTCATTTTTACCTGAAGAGACGCAATTTGGAAAGAAAATTTTAAATAAAAATTCATTTTTTGTTTACCTGTTTCCAGACATAATCCGTCTCTTCGTCAGGACTAAATGAACTTAGTGGTTGTCCTGATGAAGAGACATGTTACGTCTCGAAACCGATAGATAAAAACGTATTTTTTTTTAAATTTTAAATATTAAAAAAAAACAACGGCCATTGTAAAAAAATATTTTTGGGTACTAGGTAATTTATTTATGGTACTTAAATTGCATTTTAAGTGTATCTTAAATTTACGCGAGAGGTGGCATACTTCCGCTGTGATCCAATCCCCTCCACTAAAAAAGGGGTTTAGTTCATCTCTGCACAGTCTTATACTCTGTGCGTACAACTCAAGTCACCCGCAATATTCAGCTGCAGGATCCTCGATCACGACTACTTCTCCGAGCGTAGCTCAAAGAACAATAAGTACGTACATGTTCGCCGCATCAATTTGTTTCAGGAGGCAGGCCCGCGACGTACTTAGCGAGCAGCCGCCCGGGCGGGGCGGAGGTGCGAGGCAGGCGGGACGTGTGTAGTTGATCATTAGCATATCAAATACGCGCGCGAGTAAAGTGTCCCCTTCAAGTTGTGACTTCAAGTTTCCCACTGCCTCCATCGTCACCGGGTTTCCCGCAAACTGACGGCTGTAGGCGACCCGGCTGCGGAGCGGGCGCTGTGACAAATATCGCGTGTCGGTTTAGCGTCACGGGCACCTTCGTATTTTTAATGACGTCACGTGTGCCTTTCTTGTTTCAGCTTCAGGATGATGCACGAGAATAACAGAATTTCTCAGCAAGTTTTACAAAAAAATAAAAAGCGTGCAGCCGTCAATCAAATCACATTTGCAGTGTTCCGAGAATTTTGATTAACGCTTCCTAGTGCTACCTGTATCCTCCTGAAAAAAATGTTTTGTAGTCATGATCTCAACCTCTAATTAGAATGCAAATGGTCAGACATTACTTGCTCTCAATATTAATTTATGGAATGGAAGCACTCGAAGCTTTCGAGATTAAGGACACACAAGAATGGAACCTACTGTGTGGTGCAGGGACCCTGACCAAATAGGATGAGGGGTAGAAGAAGAAAAAGAAGAAGAATCCTTAAAAAAACCGGATGGACAGAGTCACAAATGAGCATGTTTCAGATAAATACAGAAAAGAAATAGTTAGAACGATAAAAATTAGAAATCTTCGATATCTCGGACATGCTATGAGACATCATAGCATGTCACATCACTTTTTACAGTAAAATGAATATAGAAATAATATTCAATTAATATAAAATGCAGGAATTTGTGAGAATTTTAAATGATTAACTTTAAACTGTATCAAAATGGCTCAAAATTAATAAATTTAAATTACCGAAATAAAAAAAGGTGTGTTAATATGAAAAAGAAGGCATATTAATGAAATTTAGATAGAGGTCGATGTAAAATAAATAGAAATGGTGGACACATTAATTATATAGGGATAATCATAGATTCTAAATTTTCATTAAACATGTTGAATACACGAATAACTAAGAAAATTGTAAAAAAACATTCCTGGAAAGAATAGGATAAAAATTAACTCATGAAACAGTAACTTTTATTTATAACTACTCATACTACTACTCATTTTAAATGTTACTCCCCATTTTTTTCTTAAGTAACGAAGGTGGCATAACAAATGGCAAATTCAATAAAACAGAGCGATGAGATCATTCCAAGAAAAAATTAAAAAGATGTTAACAAATTTAAATTAGTCCACCGTAATCAAGGACTAACGCTAAACACAATGATTTTCATGGACAACATTTTAAACAATACAATACCAATACATGTAACGCAATATATATGGATGGATATAATACAAAAAATGCAAAAGATATAAGTATTCCGAATAAAATGAAAACATTTACATAAAACTATTTATATTGCGAAGGGCTAAAGTAATATAATAATTTTACCAGAACGTGAAAAAAAAAAAAAAGAAAAATCATGTTCAAGAAGGATTGCAGTCACATCATTCATAAAAGAAAAATAGAATTACTGTATAGGAAGGTTTATATTATGTACCTTTAAAGAAAGACATAAATAAAAAACTTCCCCACCTAAGTATATTATGTCATTATATCTTCTTCTTCTTCATCCCAAATCTTTGTCTAGGTAAGCTATTGGGATCGGCTCTTCTCGTTCTCAGACTATCTTTTTCGGTTCTGGGTTGGCATTTATCTGGGCCGTTTCTCTGCAGGATTTTAGAGCATTGAGTTATCCAGGAGTTCTTTGGTCTTCCTCTGGATGACTGTCGATGAAGCTCTACAGACATTAATTAATAATAAATAATGTCTTAACGATAAAATAAATTGTAAATAATATTAAGTACAAAATAAAAATGTCACAAATCAATAAATACAATTAAGGAATGAGTTATAGATTAAAAAGATTTAAGGCGAAAGCGCGGGTCCAAGGTCAATACTGTGTTTCTATGAGCATGTATTATTAAACGCTCAAGCGACCGTCGACCAAATTTATCAATATATCACTTTTAACTGATCCTGCGTCATAAAGAATATATCGAGGTTGCCGTCTCTGGATGATATCTCGTTATAATGATTAATTATTTAAGGTAGAGGAGAGAAATAAAAACTCTGGAACATCGAAGAGCACGTGCCGATCTAACACTACTATTTAAACTGCTGAGAGGATATCTCGACTGTCCCAATCAACTGGACTTAATCTCTTTCCATGTTCCCTGCAGACGTACCCGACAAAACGTGCTCTTCTATGTTCCGAGAAATAGAACATCCCATACACAAAGCACATTCATATATCGCGCATGCAAAACCTTCAACAATAATTGTTGACCTAATAATGTAATGTAATATTGACCTCTTTAATATTGGTCTTACCGCATTTAAGAGAATGCTTTAGATTCTATGTAAAAATAGACTGTGACCAATCACTCACTACATCTAATCTTCTCTTCCTCCACCACATCACCCTTTACCTCCCATCCCTATCCCCGTGTTATTACTCATTAACTTTAATATTGTTTGTTTCTAATTTCTTCATTTATTACCATTATTTTATTTAAATATTGTTTATTGATTACTATAATATATTTTTTTAGTTTTCAAATATTCTGTTATCTATGATAGTACTTAATTTACTACGCCTTAAACATCTGTGAATCTTTCTAACTGGTTTATGCAATGTACATTGTGCTCTAACATTTTAAACTGTTAAGATTCCGTAATTAAATAAATAAATAAATAAAATAAAAATTGTGTGTGTGTGTTTGTGAAAAAGGCTTGGAGTTTTGGAGGAAAATTGGAGATCTCATTTATCGGACTGGGATGTTCATTTGTGACAATATTGAGGGGGTGTCTACTTTGTTATTGACTATTTTGCAATGAGTCATTGGGTCTGCAATTTTTCGTCTTTTTTCTAAGGAGATTAGAGTCTCCTGTCATATGTATCAAGTGAATCACTCAAACCTTGTCGATATGTTAGAGATTTAAGGGATTTTTTTTAAATTTTTCTACTCAGCTATTGTGAATTTCCTAATTCGGGACATTGCCTGTTTTCCCGTGTGGTCTAGTGGCCTCCGTCTTATGTATCATTATATTATGGGTTTTATTAAATGTATATTTAAATAAACTCTTTTGAACTAAAAGAGAGTAATTTGACGCTTTATAAAATATTTCCTAGATTTAGGGTTGCAGCATCGACGATCTTTTAAATATCGTTATTTTTCGAAATTGATTGGCGAAATACTATAATTCCGGTACGTGGGAAAACAAAACGGCATTTATAATTAATTCCTTAACTCATAATAAGGAGATCATTATTTTAATCATCTCAGTATATTATAATGGGACTATTTCATAGCAAACTAACAATTAATTAAAAACAAAAACAATTGTATCCTGACGAAGCGGCCATGGGCTCTGAAACATATTGATATTTTTCAATACAAAAGTGGTGAAAACTAATTTTATTTTTATTAATTATATTAATAATGTCACCAATAAATTATTTTGCTGTTTTTGCAGAAGTTAAAAAAATCAGGTTTAAAAACGAATTAACTTAATAACGAACTAACTTACGGTTAGATTTTTTATTCTATTATACGATACTAAAATGTAACATGTGGTTAGATTTTCTATTTTGCTACTATAATGGAAAATCGTTATGACATTTTTGTCAAATTATCATAAACATCATAAGAGTATTTTACATTAATATATGAATTTGAAGGGGAAAAAATGTAATATAAAATACTAAATTCAATACCACAACATTCATTTATAATATATATGAAAATTGAATCCTGACTGGTCATCTTTCTAGTGCGCGCAACGAGAAAAAAAGATATTCATCAAATTTTACTGAAACCGAAAATCATTTATTTTTCGTTAACGAATTTCGGTATTGAAAAGTATCTATATGAAATCGGCCGGTGTCTCAGTATTTAAAATTCGCTTGGCTAGAAATATTAATGACTTTCTTTTATGTTTTATAAACATTTCCGTACCTGTTGGCATCGAAATGTACACCGAATTTTTCAAAATTTAAAACTTTCATTTATTTGGATTCTACTCCCCCCATACGATTCCTATTAAATCCTTATCCCCACCCATTTTACTGCATTTGAATAGCTTTGGGGATGCAAATCTTCCAGGAAACAAAAAAAGGAGCACATCTTCACTGTGTGATCCATGGTCTGGATTTCACCGCAAATCCTCTGGGGATGTTCCAACCCCCAATTATGCATCTTGTGTGCGCAGCATCTCTGTCCGCACAGCAACGTGTTCAATTGGCTGCTTTCTGGGCAGTGAGAAGCTTGACGGCATATCTATCGGCTGAGAGGAAGTTGGAGAAATTATAAAATGCATAATGGTGACAGTTTTAGATGAAGTTTACTTTGATGGGTTATTTTACAAACTTTAATTCTACTAAACTAAATGATTTTTTCTATCTTCTATCTACTAAACTATTTTTATACAATATAAGCTATCAGTAATTGATATCGTCATTAAAGTGAAAGACACGTTGAATGGTCGGTCGTATTTCGATGTTAGTTGAATTCATTGAATCAATTTCGTTGTCATTTATTATTTTCTACATTCAAGACTATAATAATACTAATAGACTATAATATGTTATACAAATTCGAAGAATAATGACACATGTGCACATGCTCGATAGAAGTGAAAAATCATTACGAAAGTTTAAAATATCTAAATATTTTATACAAATGAGCGCACAAACGTATTTTTTAGGAAGAACACTTTATTTGAAATGTTAAAATAGAAAAGCAATGACTTTGTACATCACTGATTGTAAGAATGTTTTCACAGAAAAACAATACTTTTCCCCATCTCTAAAACCCTTCAACATAATTATGAAATAGCACGCAAGACTACTAGCCACGTATTTTAATTATAAAAAATAAATATCTTTAAATTAATAAATAGGATACGGACCAATAAATAATCACAATATAACCAGAACTAATAAATATTAAATTTCTGCGCTAATCAAGTGTTTCGATAATTTATCGGAAACCACACTTTTAAGCTCTTTCCGTAAAATATATCGGATTTAAGTAGCGGGTACGTGTTTGAGCCTACATTAAATCAACCCTGTCAACTCGGTTGGAATCGAACACTAGCGACATCTGTTTGCAGAGATCCCAACCGAGAAAACCGCGGAGCGCCGGATGGAAACAAAACAATTCATTAGTACAGAAAACCACCGCTCCCGGATTAACTACTCGGGGAGGAGTTACAGGGAGTTATCTGCGATCGGATTAGACAGAATATATAATTATACCTATTGATTGAGTATTTTATCAATACACCCTTTACTACCTTCTCCTTCTCTAAACTAAACCTTCTCCTGAATTCGTATTTTCGTAATAAACAGCCCGTTTTCATCATTCACTTTGTGTTAAACTAGTAAATTCCTATTCCTACATCTCGATTTTTTGCAATAATATAGATAAGTATAATATAGATATATATATAGATAGATATATATAGATATAGATATATATATATAGATATATATATATATATAAAAATTTATAAATTCGATTGTACATATTTGGAGAACTTATTGAAAAAAGCAAATGCCTTCTTTTCTTCTTCGAATTTTATCTAAGACTTATTTGACATGATCCTTCAAATGCCCCAATATTACCTATTAATTTTTTTCTCAAGTCTTGCCAAAAAAATTAGGTACGCTGATTAAAGTTTGAACACTCAACCGAGTGAAGGCTATACGATGATGGTTTCAAATTAAAAAAACGATTCGGTAAAAAAAGGGACGAACTCATCAAATATTTAATGATCATGTTTTTTTTAATAAACAATATGATTTTTCGGTGGCTTGACTGGTGTAATGTGTCCCAAAAGTGCGTTTAACATAGCGCATAAAAAAATTTCTAAATTTTATATTCTCCTCAAGTTTTCAGATTTTTATAAAATTTAATTTAATACTAGATTCGTGGTGGGGGAGAAATATATAATAACTTTGATATGGATATAGGAGTTCGTGGAATGAAAGATAAAGTACATGTGAATATACAGGGTGTCTCATATCTAGTAGCAAAAACTTCACAGTTTTATTCCTGCCTTGACAATGCATATTATGAGAAATGCAATATCAAAGTTTGCATTTTTAAAATATTTCTGACTTATTTTTTGCAGAACTTGACAGTAACTTCGATGTATTATGAAAAATTCATTCGCTTCAATACAAGTTGATTCAAAATAGATTTTTTTACATTTTTTAACTTTTTATCATTTTATTTGAGTTGTATTAAAGCTAATGATTTGTTCATAATACATAGAAGTTACTGTTAAGATCTGCAAAAATAAGTCAGAAATATTTAAAAAATGCGAACTTTGACATTGCATACACACTCGTCATTTGAATGATAATTGTAGGTGAGAATTAATAGGAAAAAGTATCAAAATTCCATTGGATTGTGCTCAAATCAAAATCCCCTAAGATTAAAATATGATCATTGTAATTGGATGTTAAAATATTGCTTACTTTTTCTACAAAATTATTCAATTGTTTAGAAAAATAATATCCTTGATTTTGTGCACACAAGTAAAGAACACATACGTGCAATTTACTAGAAGTACGGGTATTCGAGTTATTCAGGTGGATAGTAAGTAATCCATATATCTTCAGCTGAAGAGGACCAAAATGGTTGCAGATAATCATTTAGATTAATCCGTGACGCAATTAAGACACCTCCACTGTATTTTAAGATTAGTTTCAGTTAAAGTTTAATTTAAAATCTGCTAATGTTACACTGTTTTACTCATAACTTAGTTGACTCTTTAATTTTTTACATCGTATAGTGTTTAATTCAATTGATTTATTTACATAACAATTTTCTTAAAATTTACTGAGTTTTTTTAAATGTGTTTATTTTAATTTTCCATTGTTATTTTGATTGCTGCTTGTTTAGATCTTTTGTATTTTTACTTCTTTTTTTCAATACACATACAAATAAATAAATATTCGCTTGGCATCGTGGGTATCATTTTCACGTTTTAAATTTCAACGTATTTTGACATTCTCAAAAAAAAACATTCTCAAAACGAAACCTTCCAATATTTTACAGAATACAGATACCTCTTTAATTTATACAAATATTTAAGAAACACACATATATTTCCATCTAACTCTTTAGCACGCCTCCGCACTGTAGAGTTAATATAACGCTGCGTACGATAATGTATTTATATAACGTAGAGTGCACCCCTGTCTTGTGTTACCTATAGAAATTATTGAAATCTTAAATTGCGCACACGTGTATTTACGCATCGTTTCTTACTTAATGAAGATATTTGGATCTAGAAATATTTTAAATACCTACATCAAAAAACCCATTCGGTTTATTTGTAGACAAATAGGTAGCTTTATAAAAAAACGGCCAAAGAACCAACGTTGCTTGTTTCTACACTTCTCGGGATTCTTTTATGCCTGAAGCCGGATTCTGTTTTGCCCACAATAACATCGTTGTCCAAGGATCATAGGTTTGATTCCCATTGAATGAAAAAATGTTTCGATTTTATACATGTTTCACATGAAAGCATGAGGACCAAAATATTTTAAGTTAAACAAATTTCATGCCAAAATTAATTATAAATCTCTTAAGAATATTTACCTATTTTTTTTATATTTTAAAAGAAAATTAGTGTCAGAATATTTTATACTTATATGGACTAGAATATTTCTTCACGTTAATCTGTTTTCATTTCAAAAATTACCGAGGCTGGTAAATCGCTCTAGGCCACTGCTGCTTCATGATAACGCTAGACCACACACTGCACAACAGACGGCTACCAAATTAGAGGAGCTTCAATTGGAATGTGTAAGACATCCACCGTACTCTCCGGACCTTGCCCCAACAGATTACCATTTTTTTCGAAATTTGGATAACTTCTTGCAAAGGAAAAAATTCAACTCCAATGGGGCAGTCTAAACCGCCTTCAAAGATTTTATTGATTCCCGTCCGAATGGTTTTTTTAGGAAAGGGATCGACGAACTACCTATGAGATGGCAAAAGTGCATTGATAGCAATGGTACATACTTTGATTAAATAAATATATTATAATAAAAAAAATCAGCTTTATGTTCCTCCCATACTAAACGCCAATTTGATATGTAAGGACCTAATATAATGTTTTCCTGAGGGAACCTTAGTCAAAATACTATAAAATAATATTAAATGATTAAATATATTCACAATTTGGTGGAATTGGTGAATGATGCATTGTGTAAAGAGATCACTTAAGCCAGCCAAGACATGTCATACGCTCTGTGGACGCCCAACGAAGACTTCCATTTTCCCATGTAAATAGCATCATCTCTGTGAGTTTTCTATAATTTTTCTTGATGAATCTTCAAGTTTGTGTTTACTGGGGTATTATGCCGTGTTGTTACGACCTTTCGGGCCGACGTTTCGGATCCCATTGCAGGGTCCATCATCAGGGCTGATGTGTTTGTTGTCTTGAATGTTGGTGTTGTGGTTAAGTATCGGCTTGCAATACCGTACCGAAGTCATGATGTGTTGTATTGCGTTGTATGTATGATTCATCTGTTGTTTGATCTCTATCTCTGCGGAGTCTGCGACGAGAATGACTTTGAAGCGCCGGATACCAAGATGTTTTTAATTTGAGACCATCATCTCTATTAATGTTTATCGGATGCTTGTAGATTTCTAGTGCTTCCTTGATAAGACGCGCATGGTGACTCTTAGGCTTTCCAAGGATTTTCGGTTTGAATGCAAAATGATGGCCGGTATCCAGAAAATGCTCAGCCAGTGCTGATTTTTCTGGATGACCGAGTTTGCAAGCCCGTTTGTGCTCGTTGACCCTTTTGGAAATGGTACGCGCCGTTTGTCCCACGTATACTTTATCGCAGTCTTGACAATCGAGTCTATACACACCGTCTGTTTCCAAGCGATCTCGATCCTTTGCTGATCTCAACATATCCTTAATTTTGGAATTGGTACCAAAAACTGTCTTAATATCTCTCTTCTTGAGAGCTCTGGCAATTCTGTCTGTAACACTTTGGACAAAAGGCAGAAAGGCGATGCCTTTGCACTCAGGTTCTGTATGTTTTTCAAGGCGAACAGACCTCGTTCCTATGACGCGTTGTATCTGTCGCTTCTGGTAACCATTCCCTTCCAGTGCGTCGCTGAGTGAAAAACGAAAATTTGAGTCACTCAGCCGACATAAGAAAAGCTCAACTAAGGAGCTGGATTCTACCAAAGTGGTGAAAAATTTATCCAGCCTTTCATTGGACAAGGCCGCGATATCAGTTTTAGCTAAAGGTTTGAATTTCGCCATAGCACCAAAAAACATTCCAGTTGACGACATAATCTGCGGCGTAGAAGCGGCATTGCGCAAGATTCCAGTGGCCATCGCAGAAGAAATTAGACAGGATACATGCGCTATATTAAGAAAGGATAAGCCTCCGCGTCCCAATATATCCAAAGAGGAACACGCAGCTATAAAGAGCCTTCGCGCAAACGAAGAGATCCTGATTCTTCCAGCAGATAAAGGCAATGCCACAGTGATTTTGGACCAAGTAGACTACACAGCGAAGATGCGGGGACTTTTGGAAAGCAGCACTTATAAGAAAATCAAGAAGAATCCAACGGATAGAATCGACAAAAAACTAGGGAGCCGGTCAAAGCTTCCAGTATTCCAGCCGATTTGCAGTGTAAACTGTTTGTGCAAGCATCAAAAACTCCAGCAATCTACGGGCTTCCCAAAATACATAAGGATGGAGTGCCACTAAGACCAATTGTGAGCGCAATAGGAGCGCCAACATACAGCTGTCACAATATTTGGCCGGTTTCCTACAGATGCAGACGGGGAAGACGTCCTCATGGGTGAAAGACTCAGCACACTTTGTCAATATGTTAAAAGAAATAAAGTGTGAAAGGGGTGATATACTAGTCAGTTTTGACGTCATATCCCTCTTTACTAATATGCCTGTCGACGACGCTATGAGTCTGTTGGAAGAAATTTATGATGAAGACATCTGCGCACTGTTTGAGCACTGCCTGACGAGTGGATACTTTTCTTTCCAAGGTGAGCTCTTCCAACAAGTGGAAGGCGTAGCGATGGGTAATCCACTTTCTTCGGTGATTGCTAACTTTTTTATGGAGAAATTCGAAGAAAAAGCACTGGACACAGCATCCTTTACTCCGAAGGTCTGGTGGAGATACGTCGATGACGTGTTTGCAATCTGGCCGCATGGTGAAGACAAACTAGGTGATTTTTTGGAGCACCTTAATTCACTGCATAACAACCTGAAGTTCACCACGGAGATAGAGAAAGACAACGTGCTGCCTTTTCTTGATGTTGAAATAAAAAAGAAAGCCGATGGGAGTTTCGGACACAGAGTTTATAGGAAGCCTACGCATACGAACCGTTATCTACATGCGAATTCCCACCATCATCCTGCTCAAAAAAGAGGTCTCATCAACACTTTGGCCACGAGGGCCAAAAGGATATGCCAAGACGAATATCTACAGGAGGAAATGATAACACTCAGCGACGCACTGGAAGGGAATGGTTACCAGAAGCGACAGATACAACGCGTCATAAGAACGAGGTCTGTTCGCCTTGAAAAACATACAGAACCTGAGTGCAAAGGCATCGCCTTTCTGCCTTTTGTCCAAAGTGTTACAGACAGAATTGCCAGAGCTCTCAAGAAGAGAGATATTAAGACAGTTTTTGGTACCAACTCCAAAATTAAGGATATGTTGAGATCAGCAAAGGATCGAGATCGCTTGGAAACAGACGGTGTATATAGACTCGATTGTCAAGACTGCGATAGAGTATACGTGGGACAAACGGCGCGTACCATTTCCAAAAGGGTCAACGAGCACAAACGGGCATGCAAACTCGGTCATCCAGAAAAATCAGCACTGGCTGAGCATTTTCTGGATACCGGCCATCATTTTGCATTCGAACCGAAAATCCTT
>JADDOH010016907.1:0-32636 GCA_016648135.1 Agrypnia vestita | reverse complement strand
TTAAATAAAAGCATTTAAAAAGCATACATTTTCTATAAATTGTAACGGTTTTATTTAAAACGAGAAAAAAACCTTTGTTAGTAGCATAATTTGTCAGGAAAAATAAAAATAAAAAGCAATTCTAAACAGGAAAAGGTTTTAAAATAAATCACACCCTGTTTATTCCTTTTAGTCTTTACTTTTCCCTTGGCATTACCCAGCACATACAAGGACCAACCCTTATGAATTACCATGTATTGTTTACAGAATATATTATGTACATAAGAGAACATACTATTACATCCTTCGCCAAATTATTATCTTAAATATTGTCGCAGAGAATACTCTCTTTCTGAAAGATTCTGAGAACAGGCTTATGGTGAATCTATGGTTTCTAAAAGGTGTTACTTGAAAGAAGAATTATTTCTAAAATAAAGAGAAAGAAAATGTTTTTTTTTTTTAATTCTCCAAAAGATAATAAGCTTAAAATCAACATAGTTCCTTATTCTTAATATTTAAATTTCAAAGTGAAATATTTCAGAATCCTTTTTTGAAATTAAAAATATCAAAAACATTTATTTTTAATAGGGCGAACAATTTTTGAAATTAATTATTCATAGAATTTAAATTTTGTTACAAGTAGTTTAGTTCGAAAAACTTATAGAAATTTTTTATAAAAGACGCTTTATAAATAATTACACACTGTTAATAGTAAATTGTTGAATTATTCAAAAAAAAAATATAGTAAAATTAATGGTTCTAAGATTTTTATTCATTTTTCAAAAGTCTTAAAAAACTTAATATCATTGGAAATAAGAAAACAGTTAAAAACAGACCGTAGACCGAAAATATGTTAATATTAGAAAAAATGTACAATATCGAAAATGCAAGATAATATTATAGAATGTAAGTATTCTGCATTTTGGTAAAAAAATAATTACAATACTGAGGTTATTGAGAATTAAAATCAGTCATAATATGCATAACAATTATAAAAATAAACAAGTGGTAACTAGACAATATTTTTATATATTATTTTTTTATTGAATTTTGTCTTCATACTCCACATTAAAAAAATACCAGCAGCGGCATCTATGTATACCATGTCGTGAAAATTACTAATTTTCGACCATAAATGGCTCCATCAAATATTTAATGTAAGACAGATAAAGAACATATTATATACAACACTCAAACAATGTTATAATGCGTGGATGTTCTTAGGGTGGAATCGGTATATATTGGATTATGTAAAGTGATTACATAAGGCAGTTTTATTGGCAATCTTAGAAGGACTTCTTTGCATGTTTCTCATATTAATTGCTTCGTTTTTCATTTTATTTATATTTACATGAGAACGCGTTAAGTATGCGTCAGTTTCGAAATCCACTGTACTCTTGAGAAAATAATATTCTTGTATATTCGTGACTGTTCAGCCAATACAATACGAAACCCGAAAA
Organism: Agrypnia vestita; assembly: GCA_016648135.1. Classification (NCBI taxonomy): domain Eukaryota; kingdom Metazoa; phylum Arthropoda; class Insecta; order Trichoptera; family Phryganeidae; genus Agrypnia; species Agrypnia vestita. Next base: position 31,197 of record JADDOH010016907.1, on the reverse strand, counting down.
TTTTCAAGGGTCCGAGCAGAAATGAAATTCAAGGTTCAAACGCAGCCAAAAAAACCTCCCTCTCTGGAGAGTCAGTGGGTTTCTAATTGATTACTCGACAATTTCTATTATTGTGTTCTTTGAAAATAGCTCTCTCCCTCTCTTACCCTATCTATCAGCTGATGAACTCAGGTCATTATAAGGGTCATGGTCCACTGGTATGGCAATATAGAAAAGTATTGTGTTATATCCCTTGAATTGTTTTGAATATAAATGTAATAATAGTAAGATACTCAAATTTGTATAAATATGGTTGTTTATTTATCATAATTGCAACACAGGGTGCCTCGTATCTAGTAGCAAAAATTTTGAAAGTGTCTTCTTTATTCGATTCTAAATAGATAATATTCTTTACACTTCACACTTAGATAAGTGGCATCAAAATTTGCTTTTTTTTTCATTATTTCTGACGTTGGTCTATCATGAAAGTAGCTACATATCGCACCATGAGTAATTAAGTGTATTTAGTCAAAATACATTTTCTAGACAAAATCTCTTGATGTTACAAATTTCACAAGGCTTTGGGTTGTCTCACACGCAAAAATTATAAAATATTTTATTTGCATAATTTTTAATTTTTTTTTGACTTAATATACCTATGTATTAACAAATTTCAGGATGCTGCAGTAACCTTTTTAGATTATTCAAATTTATGATTTTCATCCTAACTCAGTTACGAGTCATTTCAAATTTTATTTTAATATCATTTTCGTTTTATTAAGTCCTTCGCCAAAAGAATAAAACAAATGTATAACGCGCTTGATCGGACGGCGCTCTATCCGCTCGAGCTATTGAGTACACTTCCTCAGGGGCGTGGGTACAAATAACGAGTAGTCCTCGGTGACGAGCTGGGCAAGCGCCTGGGACGGCGTCTTGTAGTATCGCAACCAACCCCGGATTCTGCTGCTGGGTCCCCAGTAGCGAAGGGAAAAACTTCATTTCAAAATGAAGACTACAACACACACACGTTTGAAGACTACAAAGTGTACATTACAATTGTAGTAAAAACTACTTGAAGTGAAGTAATTGTAGTACTACGAAATGAAGTGAAGTAAGTGAAGTGAAGTAATTGAAGTGAAGTAATTGAAGTGAAGTAAATGAAGTGAAGTAATTGTAATAATAATGAAATGAAGTACTACTGAAGTGAATTTTTAAATGAAATGAAGAAAAAAAAAGGTCGCCAGCCAGATTTCTTCATTCGATTCCGAAAATTTTTTAAACCATGGGGGGGGGGTTTACCTACATCAACTCCCCAAAAATTTCTTCATAGCTCCCAAAATTTTTCAAACCATGGGGGGGGGAGGGTTGTTTCAGTTTCCAGAGATTTCTTCATTTAGCTACATCAACTTCCCAAAAATTTCTTCATGGATCCCAAAATTTTTCAAACCATGGGGGGGGGGTTGTTACAGATTCCAAAGATTTCTTCATATATCTACATCAACTTTCCAAAAATTTCACGTAAAAAATACACTATTTAAAATGTGTTTCTCATACTTTCGATAACTTTGAAGTGTATGTACTTTGTAGTGTTCGCTTTGAAATGAAGTGTACTATTTGAAGTTTATACTTTCAATAGCTTTGGTATTTGTAGTTTGTAGTGTGCACTACACATCAAAATGTGCGAAGTGTGCACTTCAATGTAGTGTAGTACTACATTGTAGTAGTGAGTACAGAGCGGACCCATCACTAGTCCCCAGACCAGGTCCTCCGTGGGTTGCTGCCTTCTCGTTGCTACTGGAGTAACTACAGTTTCCTCTACTGGGTCCCCAGACTAGATCCACTGTGATTTAAGCCAGCTAGCGAAGGCCAAAGCTCGGACTCAAGATCAATAAAGATCTCTATACGATGTCTGTTTTTGTATTGTACTCACAACAGCGCAGAACATACCAAAGCATTTGTTTTCTGTAGTATTCAAATATTTTTAATTATGTTCCATTTATTTTACCAGCGAAAGTGGCGCCATCTCTTAGTATAATTAGGCTGATCTCTAAGCAGACTTTGAAACTAGTCTCTTAGCTGTCAATCAAAGGTAGCCTTTTAGAATTATTTTGAGAGTAAATTATGTTGGCATAAAACTGCATTATTTACTGAAGAATTATATTTTTTACTTTAATACACGAAAAAAAGAATGGTGTGATATATATATATATATATATAGAGTGAGATGTGATCAAATACGATCGCACAGATCCACCTTAATTACGGCGATTTAAAAAGGCCTGTAGCCGTAGCGTGCGATTGGTACCCGGCAGGCCTGCCAATTTCACTTTTATTTTTTCGTCGTCATTTCTACCTGCTAGCTTGACTGACAGCTGCAAATTATTGCTTTAGACGGGTTCATCGAATGCATTATTGGCAATCGATGGTAAGTAAATCTGCGACACAGCAATATTCGCCATTGTTTATTCCATGTTTCGACTATAGTGTAATATGGTACCTTTCTAGGACCCGTCTGTATGATGTGGACAATGCCGTAACGCTCGCCCGATGAGGCGATGTTTTAATTGTCGTCGGAGATTGCCGGGATTCTCCTGGAGTCACGATTCGACGATGTTGGACCCAAAATCAGCCGTGCGCCGGCGGGACCGTGCCCATGGCTAAGTCATCTCGCGAGGGAGGCGAGGCTGACGATCTGTGCCGATTGCGGCTCTCGATGGTTCCAAATGAAAGTACGATCTCGATCCGTCGGAGGCACCAAGTGGGTATCACTTAATTATCATTCCTGCGACATCACGTCGGGCGCTCGCCGACAAAGGCGCAATGGAATATGTGCAGTCGGGGGTCTTCACGCTGCGTCGGAGTTCTCGTCCTCTCCGAATCAATGTTCATCGACCAAAGAACTTTTGTTTTATTTTACTAATTTAAATTCTGTGATCACTGACTTATTGTGTTCGTTTGCCCGCCTTCGGCAGTTTCTATCAGGCCTTTTGCCTTAATTTGTTTACCCCACTTTTGTTTATAAGATTTAAGGAGAGTCAGCCTTCGCTGCCAATGTTGTTTTATACCGATTTGATTAAATGTAAGCCTTTCTGTAATGCACCGTCTTTGTTTTGAAGATTCCTCTCCAAGTGGTCAGGTATTCACACACACACGTATCATACGCACATTCATTCATACTTATTCACGCGCACACACACACCGACACACCCTCCAGCAAAGACCAGCGCCTGGAACTCCATGAAAAGCACGCACCGTGCCTGAGAAGTCTCGTGACCGTCCGAGTTAGCTGGTGGATGCACGGCAAGTATGGGTGGCTTGGCGCTCTATCCGCCAGTGCCGTAGCAACAGTGTGTAACATAGCTATATTGCTGACTAGCTAGCAATACTTTCTTTACATGTAGATTTCTGGCTTGGTTATGAGTCGAAAATGAGCAAGCATCCATGACCTAATATTTATAGTTAAGGAGATATGCGACATCAAAATTTTCATTTTTACTCCCTTTATATTAACTCGTGGCATCTGATTGATTGATTTCTTGTCTGACAAAAAACTTTGGATCGATTTTTAACCCTTTTCCCGTGATAGAATCGAGCTGAAACTTTGCAAGCAGACTAGTGGTGACGATCAAAAAGATCTATCAAATTTTCGTTAAAAAATAATAATAATTATAGTATAATTTTGGATTTTTAGAAATTTTAATGGATTTTTCAAATTGGAATCATTACAAAAGTTTGATTACTACCAACTGCTGCCTGATAACGTCACGGAATATTTAAAATTTCAATTACTCTGTCGGTAGGTATAATAGGTACTTCACTACGAATTTCGAAAATTTATGACAATTGGTTCAAAGATGTCAGCACACTTCGGTTTTTTGGGAAGAATTCAAATAATAAAGAGATATTTTTAGAGATTTTTGACATACTCGTAGATATTTATCTTCACATGTTTCATTTTCAGTCAATCAATTATTTAATTACATGATGGTAAACTTAATTTACAAAGAAAGGGAGTAAAATAAAAACTTGTTTTTTACGGGTTAGTTTTTTTTCTCAATATTTCTGAATTATTTTTTGCAAAATGTTAGACTAAAATTACATGTTGTTGATGTTGGTATCCTATTTTAGGATCATCATGAATAATCTCTACAACATCAACGCCAAATCCATCAATAAAATATATATATGAAGACACTTAATTTTTTTCCTCAAATCTCCAGGCCTTTTTCTAAATGATATAAATCCATCGTACTTAACGTGAACGGATATACAGAGATTCCGTAAATAACGCATTTCCACAAAGTGCCTTAAACCCGTGATTAAATTTCCTTCCCTTTGATATGGGGCGGTATTGGGTATGTGAATCGCAATAAAAGTAAGGCGAGCCCTCCTCAGAATCAACCCTTACAACCTCACAGACACATCTACCCTTCACAAAATGTCGGATTATAATAGTTTACAACCGAATTTTTTTTTTGTACGTATTTTTTTCAACACTCCCATTCCGGAACGGGGTAACAATTTAACCCCAAAAATTTAATAATTATTAATTATAATATGAGCTAGTAATTTTTGTGATCCTCATAAATATCCGAAAGAATACAACACCCAACGAAAATAAAAATTAATAAAACGGTGGCCCTCGTAGCCCACTGGCTTCTCACACCGAGGATTACAGGTTCGATTCCCAGTGAGGTCACAATTAATTTATGAAATTAACTCAAGCCTGACGTTTCCGAAACACATCACAAAGGTTTTGTGATGTGTTTCGGAAACGTCGTAGAGAATCATCAATATTCTATACGACACACTTATTTTATTCTTCTTGCACGGTTTCTGTCAATCAGATGCTTGCAAGTCAAGAAACGTTAAAATACTACGGTTTCTTATAAAATGATTTTTTAGTAGAATCTAGTTTGAATTGTATGAGAAATGTAATTAAAAATATTATAGAACATTTTTAAACCATTATAACGAAAATTTGACTGGGGTTACTTTGTTACCCCCACTCCTTTCCCTGATCCTGTTTTCGATATTCCGGTACCCGAAAGTTAAAAGAGATGTATTTAGGGAGTATGTAGCATCAGTATTTTTATAATTTTCAAATGCCCCCATGAAAAATTGCTGGAACGGGGATCGAAACTGCGACCAATGGATCACCAGGCATTTTTGATCTAGTCTATGTGAGCCGAAGACCGGCCTCTTCCACGCCGATCTTCCACCTTTTCAGTCCATGATGCACTCATGTTCCGCTTAGCTATTCTCTAGCGCGGATTCTCTAGCACGGACGATACGGCCGGGTCGCGCACTCGTTCACCAACCACCTTTCCGCGGTGTTGGGTATTTTAATAACAATAAATATTGTAACCACCAAGAAGTCTTATTACAATACCGATTGGGTTTACCACCAACTGACCCACGTGCAGCCGAGTAATTACATGAGAATATTTTTGGTTTATTCAAATTTTTCAAGAACATAATTAATGAATTTTTATCTCCAGAATGTTCTAAAAAGGAGCTGAAAATCGAAAACCTTTTCAAGCGTATTCTAGTGTTTATGTTAATAATTCAGATGAATGTCATGTACACATAAGAAACAATATTGCTTCTTTTTCAAAAATATATATATTATTACCAGCGGGACATCCATATGCTGGTTCATACGGACGGCAAATTTTCAACCATAGATGGCGTTAGCGTAGGTCAAAATGAAATGTGGGACATTAATAACATACTAGCAGTTAATCAATCAGCTGATGCTAATTGCTCGCTGCTCGCCCATTTGGATGGATATATTGGCCGTTGCACGTTCACTAGTGTCTGCAATTGACTATCAGCTATACTGGCTGTTGCGCGACTGATAGTGGCAGCTGCGCGAATATTAGTGTCTGCAATTAGCTCTTTGATAATTTTTGAACTGGTAATGGCAAAACCACGCACTGCCTACTGTGTTCATGAAGGAATCATAATATAGATGATACATCGTCATATATGCGTTAGAGTTTGACAAATTTATTACCATGGGTATATTCTTACTTAAAAATTAAATCTTTAATATATAATTTCTTTCAGAAAAAATAAAATTGACGTAAATCGATGTATCTCACCTTATAGTGACTCGAATGTGAAAAAATGTACACATTACATTTCTAAATCTTAATTATAATCATATCTTTTTCTGTCCATCCGTCCGTCCATCCGTTGGTCCGTCAGTCCAACCTTCGTAACTTCGTGTAACGTCCGTAACTTCTTTATCGTATCAATTTTTGTTTTTCATTTTTTCCTCTTTATTATTACTTTTTTTTAATAAATAATTGACGGATTTCATCTAGTATTGAATATTATATAATTATATTTTTAAATAATCCGACCACCTTGTTTCTTAAGAAAAACTGATAAATATTTAAATCTGGAAATGTAAAAATAAAATGCATTACTCGATGCGTTTTAGGCGCAATCATATTATCGATATACAACTTCCACAAAAATGATTTGAAAAATGATTAAGCCAATCATATTATGATAGGTCGTGAGAATACATAACCGAAGTCCTCCATACCCACTTTCTTATATAAATAGCTTTGTCTCTGTGATACATCTATAATATATTTTGATATAAGTATAATCACTTGATTCTGTTTGTTTCTTTTTGATTTAGGGTCGCGTGACAATGTGAATATATTACATGTTAATATTTAAAATGAAAACTTTTTTTATATACTTTTAAATGAAATTCTCTAGCACGAAGCGAAAAGGATGACATTAGTGAAAATTAATGACTTTGAACTGGATTTTCAGTGTCATTTGGACGGATAATTGATGGCGGACATGGATTGCAATAATAATTATATCCGCGAATATCTGTCACACGCACTGCGGTGTTTCCACTGGCCCACTGGGCATCGTTAAAACGAACTGCCTCCAGTGGATTAAGCCTTTATTCACATTCGGTTTGATAAACCATTGCCATTGTGTTAATTGATGCTATCTGCTTATGAAAGTTATTTATATAAAGCCGAACACAGCAGACGCCGGTTACTGTGATCGGCGATTATTAGACTCACTAGTATAGTGTGATCATTTTCAACGGACCTGATCAAACATCACATAATTCTTTCCGTTACTGATCGCAATAATCGGACGGAGTAAGTTATTGTGATGTTCTTGCCCTTAGCTTTAGGAGGAAAACTTTGTAGGTACACGGAAATCCAGAGAAACTCGATGTTCCACTTCAAAATATTTTATTGGTTTGTATAAAAGAAGTTCACGCGACAATATTGCGCTATTCAGATAGAGAAGTTGTTACTGACGAGGTAAGTGCGTGGTAAGAGAGCGTGTCAATATGGCGCCTCTTATTTTAAACATATTCCCTCTCTCATACGTCTGTCTCTCATTTATTCAGACAGACGTTAATCCAGATATATATTATAACATTTATCTATTTCATTGTTTTCTACAAAAAAATCATGTTAGGTTAGGTTAGGTTACTTTGCATGTCTCAATCAAATCACCATTTTTTGAAATAGAGATGCATACTTCACATTTTCTAAAATTATTATTTAAACGACTCGTAAACGCTTGTGCCACTAAAATAGGACTAACTTTCTGATGTCCACTGGATCACGAGGCGAGTGCTTTACCCACTACACCAATAAGAAACTCATATTGGTGGACATTATTGTTTTTCTTATATTTAAACCACAATTTTAAAACGCCTGTCAGTGGTGACGTCAGCATTTATGGTGTTACAACTGTTAATATTTGTACACATTCCCACCCTTCCCTTCTGTATCAACACATTCAATTGCATTGAAATTAATGGAAAGGGTACCATTTAAACAAACATAAAGTCTACCGGAAAAAAGGATCAGGTAAATTTTCATTTGGGAATGATGATAGATTTTTTTTTTTAGTGTGTACCTCTTTTCATTTAAGAAAAACAATTGAATGAGTATGTGTAAGCCGTGCGAATGACGCACATTGTTTCGTTGTTCTGTTTTTAAAAGATATAAGTAATAATAGATGAAAAATATAATATAAAAATACATATATACCTACCTAATATAAAAATAAAAGGTAAAAAAATTTGACTGTCTTTTAGTTAACCGTACAAAACCGACAGCAATCTGCTACACTATTACTAGTGTTCATACTTGTGGGGGAACGCAATTATCTTGATATATTTTTATTAAAATCCCCTATATAATTTCATGAGATTCCCCGATTTATTTTTATTTTAGTTCTAAATATTTTCATAGAAATCCCTCTGCGTTAATTTCATATGAACGTCTCAAAAAAAAATATTAAGACTAAAGACGAATTTAGGACTTGAAGATGCATCCCAATCTTCTGTTGAATTTCAAGAGTAAAAAAGTAACCCATAAAAACCAAGTTTTTATTATACTACCTTTTTCATTTAATAGTTGAAACATTTTTTTTCGCTTAACCTACGCGTTGGGCTTCGGTCGGGCGACGCTACGAAAGGGAGTATTAAAAATTTTCCGAATATCCAAAATTATACTATAATCAGGTTTCGCATCTACCAGATGAGTTGAAATATTTTCACACAACTTGATAAGTTGTATGAAAAAATCATTCAAAATTTGAAAAATCCAAAAATTTATTAATTCTTTTAACGAAAATTTGGTAGGTCTTCTTGATCGTCGCCACGAGTCTGCTTGCAAAGTTTCAGCTCGATTGGATCACGGGAAAGGGGTTTAAAATGGATCCAAAGTTTTTTCGTCAGACAAGAAGATAAGAAGACAAGCAGACGCCACGAGTTAATATAAAGGGAGTAAAAAAAGGCATCTTGTGGTATGAAAAATACATTACTTTTCATGCGCATTATTTGAGAACACTACAACATTGGCAACGAACTAGCCAAGGAATGATGACAAAACTTTAATCTTAAAATAAAAACTTTTAATGTATCATTCTACCCGGAGTTGATCGAATGGTTTTAAGCTTAATAGATTTTCCATAAATATTTGTACAATGCTCCGGCATAAAATTGGAAGTACTGAGAAGTCATATCATCTGATAATTTGCATCCGTAATCTAAAGTTGATATTACGCACTGTTAACAAAGTTTTTTTTGTAGATTAAGGTTGCATTAGCATATTTAGTGCGACATTTGATTTTAAAAGAAGAATTCTACCTTTCATTTACATTGCTACGAAGAATACAAAACAATCTGACAATAAAAAGATTTCTTTTGCCAATCACATTATATTTTTAGTGGGCATACGTTTTAATTTTATTGCTAGTTTTGTTTAATTTACATAGTAGCTCTAGCTTAACACGTAGCATCTATTATATTTTATAAAAGTTAAGTAAAGGTAAATAAGGTAATAAAGGTAAAGGTTATGTCAGTATATATAATTATAGGATAGTTCATAGTTTTTGGATAAAAGAATTGCTGGATATTAGAAACAGAATCTCTCAGTGCCATGGCGATCGCAATAACCGGCGCCTACTGTATTTCAAATATATGTGAATTATTATCTGGATATAATTTTATGTTATATTAGTGATTTATTAACAGAGTGCACCTGACCGAAATGTAAGCCATTTATATAAATAAAATACTAATAAAATTATATAAATCCACTCATAAAAGGATACCATTGATTTTAATTTGCCCAAATCAAAATTAACGCAAAAGTTTTAAATATATTATTACTTGAATTATTGATAGTAAAATCATCTATTATTTCGTATATCATATTATTACTGTTTAATTAAAAGCTATCCATGTCAAAATGTAAAATAAATTAATGTCCACTTTCTGTCAATTCAATCAGGTGAAAGTGTGTTGTTTTCGTGTCAAATGAATAAAATGAGCCTGCTAAATGACTACCGTTTAGAAACAGTTTAATTTTGCTTAAAAGTAGCTTGTGGTGAAGAGGTCATGATGCTCATCTGGTGGTCGCTGGCTCAATTTCTATCCCAGAATACCAGCAAGTTTGTCTTATTTTCACAGCACAAATTTTTAGCTTAGTTTGAAACTAGAAAGAATATTGATTTGACACGTATTCCGTGTTCTCATCACTATTAAAAAAATAGACACTTAACTAATTGATACAAATGACCGAACAGAAATAACAGAAGTCACTTGGGAAATCTGGAGGAGTTGGTAGTGACTGGGTAAGTTGATGGCCTGGGTTACAGCGTTAAAAATTTCTACACTGCTTAAAATATTTATATTATCAAGTCTCTGAACTCTGCAGAGGGGCTAGTTATATTCCGCATTGATATTTTTCGTACAATAAAATACTTGTAGCATAGGCACTCTTGTGTTTCTAATAGATGCTTGTAAATAAATCAAATTTGATAGTACAGGACTAGCAGTGACGTTATTTAATATACTGAAGAGGTAAATTAATATTATTAATATTTCTGGTCAGGCATTTTAACAAAAAGTTTGTTATGTTAGTATATAACCAGTTACTTAGATTTTTTGACTACCGGTTTCGAGACGTACCCGTGTCTTTGTCAGGACAACCACTACAACTAGCATGTAAATACCACTAGACATCACAACCATAATATTACTCACACACTAACAACACCTTATTAGTGTGTGAATAATATTGTCTATCTACACACAAAACACACACACAAGACTTGCCAAACACATCACATCTCGCCCCACACCTCAAATACTTGATCACTTTTGGTAGAAATCTTAGTGTATATTAGTCTTCGGTTAGATTAACACGAATGTGGGGAATATTTTGGGAAGGTATTGTAAGTGTGTGAATAATACTATGGTAGTAGTGTGTAATGGATAGTGTGGTGGTTGTCTTGACGAAGAGACGGGTACGTTTCGAAACCGGTAGACTTAAAATCATCGTAATTGGTTATATAATAAGATAAATTAAATGTGATATTTTTCGTCTGTTTGATAAAGTTTGAGAGGAAGCGAGAGATATTAAAAAATTGTAAACGATGTATTCAATCTGCGTATTTTTTCTAAAGTTACTATAACGCCAGGTTTACGATGGGCACATTAAATTATTTTTGTGTGAATATAATAAAACGGACACAAAAACTAAAATGCGATATTTAATAATATTTTTTTAACGCTTCGTTTCACGTCTTGTAGAATTTATTAAGAATATACATAGTAATATTTTAAATATTTTTCAGGAACGGAAATTAAACTCGCACAGATATATTTTTGACAATGCCATGTTTCTAAAAAAAGTATATTCCTTTCAAATGAATATAACTTTTTGTGGCAATACAGCTTATTGTACTACAATGAAAATAAACGTAGTTCTTCACCATACAAAAACATATAGATATCATATTAATGTAGTTGTTTGGCATGATTCAATATTTCTGTTTTTGTAATTATTTAAATATGTTTTCTTTTTGCTTCCAATCTTTGTCACTGATAAAGATGTTATTTATTTTAGTCTGAAAGGCTTTATACCGTATATATAAATAAAATAAATTCAAATCTACTTCAAACATATATTTTTGCCATTTTCCAGTACGTTGTCGCTTGAATCATAAAATTTATGAATTCTTCGATAGATAAATTTTTAATCAAGATATTTACAATTTTTTAATTCCTTTTTAGACCAGTTTTTAAATATTCAGAATATTTTGAGTATGTTATAATTTCAATATGATTTCCTTACATATTTTTCCATATAAAAGAAAATAGCTGCGTCACTATTAGACATCATTAACATAAAATTATTAATTATATCCCCCTGCGGATAAAATTTAGTAGTATTGTATTCTTGAAAAAATTGAACATACTCAAAATATTCAGAATAGATAATTTTTTTGTAGAATATTAATTGAACAAAATTTATTTTGTAATAATATCGAATAAGAAAATATCGAATGAATGAATGTGAGATTTTTGGGGTATAACTTTAAACAAAAATAATAAATATTATATATCAAACAACTGTAATACCGAATAAGAAAATATAGAATGAATGTATGTGAGATTTTTGGGGTATAACTTTAAACAAAAATAATAAATATTATATATCAAACAACTGTAATACCGAATAAGAAAATATCGAATGAATGTATGTGAGATTTTTGGGGTATAACTTTAAACAAAAATAATAAATATTTTATATCAAACAACTGTAATACCGAATAAGAGAATATCGAATGAATGTATGTGAGATTTTTGGGGTATAACTTTAAACAAAAATAATAAATATTATATATCAAACAACTGTAATACCGAATAAGAAAATATCGAATGAATGTATGTGAGATTTTTGGGGTATAACTTTAAACAAAAATAATAAATATTATATATCAGACAACTGTAATACCGAATAAGAAAATATCGAATGAATGTATGTGAGATTTTTGGGGTATAACTTTAAACAAAAATAATCAATATTATATATCAAACAACTGTAATACCGAATAAGAAAATATCGAATGAATGTATGTGAGATTTTTGGGGTATAACTTTAAACAAAAATAATAAATATTATATATCAAACAACTGTAATACCGAATAAGAAAATATCGAATGAATGTATGTGAGATTTTTGGGGTATAACTTTAAACAAAAATAATAAATATTATATATCAAACAACTGTAATACCGAATAATAAAATATCGAATGAATGTATGTGAGATTTTTGAGGTGTTAATTTAAACAAATTAGCAAACAAACAATTAAATTTAATATTGCTAGAACGAAATAAGAGAAAATACAAAGTATTGTATATTTGTGTTGCAATCTAAATGAAATATGTAATTCTTCATTTGAAATCAAACGCTACATTGAGCAAGCTCGTGCGACTTAGGTTTAAGGAAATAAACAATTTAAAAAAAAATCCGCTCCAAAATCTTTCATTTGTTACGTCCCGTGATTTTTCACGGGTGTACGGCTAGTTGTTTTAAATAAAATAAATCAGCTTACTAAACGCGCGTGCTGTGAAAATAGTCCTTACTTGCTGATTTGGAATGAGACTCGAACCCCCACCCGCTGGATTACTAGGCAAGTATCTTAAACATCTGACAATCTATACCTATTCACTCAATGTCTGTTTGTCTGTCTATTCAAAACTCAATGTCTGTCTGTCTGTCTGTTCTCTAAACAAATCTAGGACCCAGCGAGTAGGTACCATAAGCGACATTTTATTCTCCCCTTTTCCCCACCCCCTGATATATTTCCATGCAAATCTGTACCGTTCAACAGATCTGACCCAAATTTTGGATACTTTTCTTTAGGACCCAGCGAGTAAAATGGGTGACATTTCCCCCCTCCCCCTTTACTACAACTCCACCAAATCTACATTTAGGTCCCCGCAGAATACATAAGCCACATTTTCCGCGTGAACAGATCCATTCCAGCCTAGATTAAATGGAAATATTATTTTTAATAGAGACCTTGCCAAACAATGGAACCATTGTGTCTCCTAGCAAACTCATTTTTAACTTAACCCCTGACCTGGGCAACGTCGGGTATGAACTGTTGGTACGTTATATGACCCGATGTTAATATGTAAGTGCACCGAACATTAACAATTTCGCAGAATTACTTCAAGCTAGCGAATTCGGTACTGTACCGAATGGCTACTGCTGATAAACCTCTTAATAAACACCTACGTATCGGTAATAAATTACAAGTACCACCCCATAAACCTCCTGGCCGTATTACGTTAAATGTTGTTTTGCTACGCTCCCCCATTCGAACAATTTTGTTCAATAACATTCTAAAGCCTCCTCCACTGTAGCCAAGTACGTACTTGGTGCCGGTCAAGGGTGAACGTAAATGTGCTTTCGGAACATTTTGTCCTTGTCCTTTTTTTGCGTCCAGTTTTACCACTCCAACAATAATATTAAACGAAAACATTAAATTAAATTATATAAATCACTTGATTCAAACCACGTTATTTTTAAGAATGTTCTTAGGTCCAGAATATTTTTGAGTTTGTTCAAATCTTTCAGAACTGTAGTACTGGATTTCTTGTCACAGAAAAAAGTATATTGCTTCATAAATTCCGTAAAATCAATTGTGGTAGTCTCATTGATTGACATTAACGATATCAAAAATAATTAGCGACATCTGTGGGGATTTAGGGGGAAGGAAAATGGCTGTCACAGGCCGGTATAATAGGTTGTTACAACACGTACGTGATGTGTGTCATATAATCCATATATATATAAAACTTTCAAAAATTAGTAAGACATGGTATATCATGGTGGAAATGGCGAACGTTAAATATGTGTAAAGTGATCACTTAAGCCTACCATACGATCGGTCGTAAGTCCGATATACACCATAAATGACTTCTATACCTACTTTCCCATAAGAATAATAAAATACAGTTTCGTCTCTGTGAGACATCCATGATATACGTTAATTGATTAATGATGTTCTTAGGTTTTTACGGCCACTCAGAATCTTCAGGTTTGTGTTTTCTGGGGTATTATGCCGTGTTATTATCTTTTCGGCCAACGTTTCGGATCCATTGCAGGGACCACACATCAACACATCAGCCCTGATGATGGACCCTGCAATGGGATACGAAACGTCGGCCGGAAAAATCGTAATAACACGACATGATACCCCAGAAAACGCAAACCTGAAAACACGTTTTATTTGCTAGCAAAAACCGATTTCGGAACCACCTACTACTTTAGGGTAAACTACAATCAATATATTACAAACTACGGCAAATTATTTTTTGTGTATACCTGCTGTATGGTATGATTTTCATCGTTCAATACTCTTTTACGGTCGGTTTTTATTGTTTTTTTTATTATTTCTTATTTTATATTATTTATACCTTATTGCGCATTTCTTTTTAATGTAAGTGCATGCTGCAGACACTATGGCCGGTGCCACACTGCGCGGATGAACCGCCGCGACTTTACCGTTACGTCAATTTGGTAAGGCAATTTGATCGACCAATCATCTGCATAGTGTGTATGATAAGCGCACATTGTATGGAAAGAAACGTAGCGGCATTTCGCGAAGGAAAAGAAGCGGTGGAATATTAATTGGAGAGTTGACATAACAATTTTCTTTCCTTGTATTTAATATATGTATTGCCGCAACCTCTCTGTAATTGTCTTTTTAATTAAATTTAACCCTAGAGTACTAACCATCGCCTGGGAGGTTACAATCGTCTAATATAAACGAAAATATCACGAATCACCGATCACACGGTTTTACGCTGCGGAGATTTTACCTCGCCATCGTCACGAACTGAATCGATTGAGTCCGCGTCGCGTGACTCCTTTTATAGCTGACGTTCTTCAAAAGATTTGTTCCATAGATAAAGAAAAGCCCGTAGCATATTTTTGACTCTTCTGATGTTTATTTTACTATGTGATGAATCGAGAACTCCCTAAAGAAATAAGGCGGTTATGGATGAGTGACACAGTTTGCGGTTATAGTTGGCTGACCGCCGTTGTATTATTATCAGCATTTAGTAAGTACATAGTCTCGCTACAGTAAATTTGTTCTCGCTGAATTGTGCAGTTGCCTGAATAAATTCACCCTAACTAAATTATAATAAATACCATATATGATATTAAATTTCCACTTGTTGATTATGGACAACGCACGTTGGTAAAATGAGGGTTGATCAGAATTAATTGAGAGAATGATTATTTGTGTCCACATTGAGCATTGATTATATCGGCCGTTTCTGGGTTCCGTGGATCCGGTGCCAAATGTGCCATCTGACGGAGGAACGGCAAACCATCGAAAACAATGTGGTAATATTGTATTCGCAAATAATATCGTACATTATTTTTATCACAAGTCATAAACTTTTCTCATAAATAATGTTGCGGTGACCACGAGTTATTTATTTACTAAAACAAAATACAAAGCTAAAACATTATATTTATAAATGTGGGGTATAAAAGAAAAGGCAGCAATTTATATAAAAAAAGTAACCCATAAAAACCAAGTTTTTATTATACTCCCTTTCTTTGTAAAATATAACAACAATTAAATACGAATTAAAACATATAACATAACACTAAACTTACAGTAATTTAATATATTTCTAAAATGTCAGATGTTTTGAGCTTTGATAATTCACTTCATGCTTTGAAGATTAAATTCTAAAAACATTTGTCAGTCAATTTAGATTTTCGACATTCGTGGTAAAGTACCTATTATGCAAACCGACGGAGTTATTCAAATTTAGAAAATATTCCGCGACGTTATCGGGCCGCTATGCTAGTAATCAAACTTTTCTAATGATTCCAATTTGAAAAAACCAATAAAATTTCTAAAAATCCGAAATTATACTATAATTATTAATTTTTTTTAACGAAAATTTGATAGATCTTCTTGATCGTCGCCACAAGTCTACTTGCCATGTTTCAGCTTGATTGGATCACGGGAAAAGGGTCAAAAATCGATCCAAAGTTTTTGTTGACGGCAAGCAAGCAGACGCCACGAGTTAATATAAAGGGAGTAAAAATTGAATTCAAGCATCGAGGATTATTGATTTAGAATTACCTAATTTGCAGGCTAAATTTAAAGCAAATATACCCTATGAATTTACATTATTTTGGAAGGGATTGATACATAAAATCTATAATTCAGCGCACTCTAAATTGGCGATCCTAAGTGACTGCGTTTGGTCTTGGCTTTTATACCTACATATGTCATCATAATCATTAACAATCCGGTTCTTTTCACTGCTAGATTTAAGCCTCCCACGAGGATTGCCCATTTTTTCTGTCTTCAGTCCCTCACATCAGCTTATTTCTCGTGATCTTATGATAGTAAGAATTCGATTAGAAAATTTGTAAAGAAAAAAATCACACAGGCGTTACCATGGAGATAATATATTGAATTGATTAGCCATAAACGAGAAACAATTTTTTTTCATATTTCCTCTCACGTCTTCCGTAGCCACCCCTTCATTCTAGTGTAATAATATATGTTTCTCATAGCCTGTATCATATATAATTTTTTACAATTCCTTTTAAATTAATTCGCTAATGTTGATCTCACTAAAGAAACTAAGAAACCTACAATAGAATAAGAATCTTATCCTTTTTTTTTCCTCAGCAAATTATGCACCATGGCATAAACATATTTATACAATATTTATACATATAACACGAGAGTATTAATTGCCTTATTAAATATCCATTATAATGATGCATTTTTCATCGATTAGGTACTAGAATTTAAAATTTAAGTGTATTTTTAAATTTAGCAAATTTAAAAATACACGCCAAAAGTAAAACAAATTGGTAAAGGTTATATACTTCATTGAAAAAAAAAGAGTCTGCTCTACAAAGAAGTCTGTTTGTTTTTACGTTATATTTGCTATTTTGTTTAATGTCAGATCTTTAAAATGGAATGTCAAGAAGATAAAAGAAAGCCATTTTGACATCTCTTTCTGTTCGCGTTCAATCGAGAGAATAAACAGATTTTATCGCAGAGGCATATAAAAACTTGTAGAACATTGGCAAAAAGTTGTAAATAATAAAAGAGAGCACGTTATTGACTAATTTATTGTAATATTTTAAGTTGCGTCCTCTTGTCCTTTATATTTGAAAAAAAATGAACAAAACATGTGTTAAAATCAATATATATATATATATAATAATATATATATATATAAAAAGAAACCCGTGTTTCACTACCAGCCAAGTTTTCTCCACAACCAGCCACAACCACCAACCGGTGGTTATGGTGGTGGATAGCCCTCGGTGTCACATCGAAAATATGCGAGTTTGGTGGGGGTGGCTGAGCGCGGGGGGGAGTGGGTGACGAAAATGTGCTTTCTAGCACATTGTTTTGTTATGCGAAGACCGCAAATGCTTCAGATTGTTTCAAAATAGGCGCGCTGACTGTGTCGGTGAGTCTAGAAGGTTACGGTAAAACCTGCTCTAGAAAGTTCTGGAAGGAGAAGGTTCTAGAAAATTTCCGATAGTTCTATAAGGTTCTAAACTGAGTGGCGGAATGTGTCGGTATGTCTAAAAGGTTCCTGTACATTCGATAAATTTCTTGAAAGTTCTAGAAGGAGAATGTTCTAGAAGGTCCGCGAAAGTTCTATGACAATCCAAACAGTGTACTAAAAATCTACGCTTGCGAAGCCGCGCGGGCACAGCTAGTCCTATATAAAATATGTCACATTTAATTCGGATCAAATTCACGAAAACGTGTACAAAAAATATTGAATATAAAAGCAACGTAACTAATGGTTTCCATTCCGAGATACAATGGGGATGATTGGACGCTTGTTTATGTGGTGTTTGTGGCGCAGAAGGGAGGGGGTCAGGCCGGCTGTCGGGAGGCTGTCGCGGGGGGAGTTCAATGGACCAAATTCATTTGAGAATTTGTTGGGTCATGCGGTTCATGAATATCTTCGATTTCCCAACGGAAAGCCAACCGGCATGAGCAATTTTATGTTATTCATAACACTTTAACTTCTAACGGCGGAAGCGAGATAATATTCATCCACTTTAGACAAAAATACGCGCGATATTGAATGTTATTTTGCGTCAAAATGGTTTTTCTTTTTTAAGTAGAGATGTGAACTAAGAATACATGTCGCATTAATCTTCTTACTATTTTCAAACTAATCTAAACGCTTGTGCTATGAAAAAGGACTAAAATGCTGGTATCCCAGATTGGGGCTCGAACCAATGAACGCCAGATCCCAAAACTACCCAATACTACTCACTGCAACTGAGCCGCACAAAATTATTGATAAAATTTTTATAAATGTATTTCAATTGAAAAAATAAAGTATCATATTAATAATTTCTGAATAAACAAATCCACGTCCACGGAATACACATACGTCATAATATATAATGTGACATCTTTATTATTTATATTAAATAATAATTATTTATTTCTAATGCACTAACATCCGGGTCGACGACCAGAGTGAGTGCTTTTACCACTAGACCAACAAGATACTCCTTCAATTAATAGTTAAAACTGTTAAATAATTTGCATGACAAAATAACTTCATACATGTATATTTGAAATTATATTTTATTCAAAATTTCAAGCCAATATTATCTAAAATATTTTATATTAGAATCTAAGAATCAATTCCAACATTATGTATGACCTGGTGGATATTGTACACTGCAGCAAGTGTATTAATAAATTGTAAAACACAGCACATATCGATAGAGAATGTGTATCGCATTATTTTTTTACAAATTTGAAAGAAGGCCAGCGAACCTACGTTGGTTAAATCTATTGGTTTGAATCCAATAATACTATTGGTTTGAATCCATGAGACTTTCAAGCTTTTTTTTCTGAAATAGAAACAGTTCTTATCATTCGTCTGAAATTTTAATTAAATAATTAATGATAAAATCTTTCTAGTCTTTCTAATCATTTTCTTTTCGTTTTTCTCATATTAAAAGTTGAATTTTAATGATAATGTTAGTAACAATTATTTAAATATTTAAAAAATTCATTGCACCTGTGGTGGATTTTTTATTATTCATTCAGTCTGTTTTTTAGTATTGTCAGAATATTACCGCTATATTCTGTATTATGGACTATATAAAGCATCGTGGAAGAAAATTGTTAACTGGGAAGTGATATGAGCTAACACGTAGACAATAATTAATTTCTCGGACAAGAGACAAAATTGATTTGTTTTCACAATATTTGTTATCAAATGAAAAATGTGTGAGAATTCACGGCGCACGGTGATTTAACCATTCACTTTTTAAAATTTTTATAATACTCTTTTAAATATTTTTTATAAAGTGTACCAACTAGAGTAAAAAATGGAAAAAGTTATAAAAAGACTAAGTCATAAATTTTTTCAGTTTTTTTGAAAAAAAAGGTCTGTAGCAAATTGGCAACATCATGAACGTGAATTTCTTTTTTACTATCAACTCTTTTACTATCAACTTTTTTACTATATAACAAAAACATAAATTATGGCAAATTTTTTCTCCTGTAATATGGAAATATTTTTATTTGAATAAATGCGAGTATATATTATTTTCACTTGTCTTTACCGTCACAAAAATGACACCCACTCTCTAATGAAATATATTAACAACAGAAAAATTCAAAAACACCAATTGTGTACATTTTAGGGCCACTAGTGGTCATTATTTGGTATAGTTAACACATATACATAGCTTGTTGTGGTACGGCTACAATGCGATACGAAAAATTTGAAAAAAAAAAGTGTAATTTTTATAAGTTTTTGGGTATGTAGTAGATTTGCAACAATATGAAATGCATTGATTGATTTAAACTGAATAACACTAATTTAAACCGATTACCACTAAATTAAGTTAGTAAACGCGACAGTCCCTGCATCAATATTATGAAGCTGTCATATGTCCCAGTGCACTAAAATTTGTCATTTTTAGCCGTCGAAGGAAGCCAAGAAGCGTTATTTGTTTTTCACATACTTGAAGATTCTGACCAATTACAAAATTTTTCTCCGGTATTTTTTGTTATGTTGCAAGATTTGCAGTACCAGCGCCACCTTGCAGAAAAAATTTGATATTTTTCGTTGTAGAAGGAAACCAAAGAACGTCGTCCTTTTTCGTTGGCTAATAATTATTGTAATGAAGAAGATAAGATTCACAAGGATTCGATTGCCTGCGGGAAGTTTAAAACCCACGTTAATAATAAAATGCCCTTTATTATTAATGTGATACACCGCAACAAAAATACACAGTTTGCACCAAGTTTATATGCGTTTTTATGGAATTTGCTTGGGAAAACTCAGAATTGCTGGCGCCGTGTGTTTATCTAGCTAAATATCAGGATAACAAGAAGAAGATACAACAAAATAAGATAAAATCACTTCACTCACTCCATGTGCGTCTTGTGAACATCAAAGTCAGCGAAGGTGAGCTCCACGATCTGGTCGGGGCCGGCGATGAAGGTGAAGAGCAGGCAGTCTATGCCCCGGGGGTAGTTCTTGGGGTAGTCGGGGCTGCTGAAGGTCCCTCGGTCCTTGCCGTACGTCTGGGAGAACACCAGGCAGGTGCAGCCTGTAAAGAGGAAACATGGTTAGTTAAAATATTGTCACGAAAGTCAAGATCTATTCAAGATCGAAAGTCAAGTCAAAATCAACTGGGCAATTATAATAACAATTAGAAATATGGAGAAACTACTAGAAATGTGGAAAAACTAGTCGAACAGTCTCGAGCACTAGAAAATCGACATATTGTATAAAAGGCAAGCGTACGCACGCGCGGAGCGTGATAAATAAAGATTTTTATTGTTTTAAGTGTTTCATTTAGCACCCATGTTATCATCCCATGACAATGTTTTGATTTAAATAAAAATATTTGTTTTGATTTAATCCATTTTATTGATATAATATACAACGTCTACTGGTTTACGTTGCACCCAGCCTTATTCAGGACAGTATAATATATAGTAACTTCAATTACTGTCCAAGACATCTATACATATTATGTAGTAAATCTTGATTACGGTTTAAAATACCTTTTTTCATTACTTTGTAATACACACACAATAAGAGTAATTAAATTACTACTGTAGTCTACTAGCAGTCCCTCTCATCATCAGATATAGATAATAACTAACTTAAATACAAAATTTATCAATATTTTTGGGTAGATCAGGGGGTGCGGGCTGAGGAAGGGTATTTTTTTACCCCAAAAAGCTCGAGGATTGGTGAAGTGTACTGAAATGTGAAGAACTGCTCCTCTAGAAACTATAGTTGTAATTTTTATTTAATAAAATAATAATAAAACTCATATTATGTGTGTGTATTACAAAGTAAAGTAAAACATATTTTAAATTATAATGTTGCACCACGAGTATCTGCCAAATCGTTCAAATTAATTACGGTGTTCGTATTTTTTACAACCCTTTCTTTTAGCTCGTAGGGTCTGCTTGTTGGCTTGTCTGCTTGTCTACAGAAAAAACATTGGATCGATTTTAAACCCTTTTCCCATGATCCAATCGAGCTGAAACTTTGTAGGAAGACTCGTGGTGACGATAAAAATGATCTTACAAATTTTAGTTATTTTTTTTTTAATAATTATGGTATAATTTTGGATTTTTCTAAATTTTAACGATTTATATATTGTTTAATTTTCGAGACCAATGCGTGGAGTAGGCGTAAAAACTGTTTCAATGAGAAAGGTAGTATAATTATAACTTGGTTTTTATGGGTTAGTTTTTAAATTAGGTATGTTACATACCCATACCACATTTTTTTTAAGTAATCATATTTTTATCTACACTAGTATAGTATCTAGTCTAGTACCGAGAAATATTTGACATAAATTACAGAGGCTTTTTACACAATAGCGGTGTGTGGAAAAAAAATATGCACATTTTGAATGAAAATGCTTCGCAAAAAGCGCTTGCCAGTCTTTCTGAAACAAAATTAAAATTAGTTGGTTGTAATTGCATTTTTTTAGAGGGTTCTATGAATGTTTTTTTGTTATGCTGAAACTAGGGGTCTTTGGAGCGCAGTTTATTACGCTTTCATAAAAAACTGAATATTCATAGGGTACAAAAGGTATCCCAGGTACTCCACTGGCTCTCAAACTGTGTGATGCACCACAACATGTGGATAAATTGGGCGGAAAAAAACATTAAAAAAAAAAAAATATTATCTCATAGAGACGAAGCTGTTTAAAATCTATGTAAACTAACTTAAGTGACAAGTTCACCAATTCCTTGTAGAACATCCACACATTATTACATTTTTTTAATTTTGTATATAACTTTCAAATTGAAATCTTCTACCTATTTGAAGAGACTATGATAGAGACATCTGTGGTCTGATAAAAAAATCTTTTTTGATTAACTTTGTGACCGTGAGAGTGATGTTAATAGATTGTTTTGTTAAGAAATTCTAAAACGATAACAACTGCACATAATCGAGAGTTTTTGGACATCTATAATGACTTAGATAGATCTGAAATAAACGAAATTGTGCATGAAACGTTGAGAATTGAGTCGTTTAAATATGCGGTGAGCCAATTTTTATATGACAACTAGTGAAAAACATACATAAATGAACGGGCAATCTTAACAAGCACAGTAGATTCGCACGAAATATGGTCATTTATGGCTCTGAATTTGGTTTGAAATAACAATAAGCCCCAGATATCGCTACATAGTCGAGAAAAATTAAAACCATTCACAAATATTATACCAACTGGATGCAACATAATGATCCAATGATTTTCTTGTTGGAGGGGCGTAAAACTTATTAAGAGGCTACCCCACACGATTTTTTAAAATTAAATAACTATTTTTCATGATACTTCATTTTCATATTGCATCATTTACCAACATAATATTCTGTCTTCTTCTTCAAATGTAGCAAATTTATTTTGCGGTAACATGATTATAATTTTTATAAATTAACTTTGTTTGAACCACTTATTTATTGAAAAAAATCAACACAAATCAAAAAAGAAGAAGAAGAAAGAACGACGAAGAAGCCATTGGCTTCGAAAAATGTTGATTTTTTTCAATAAATAAGTGGTTCAAACAATCCTATTTAGTCCTATTTTCATAGCACAAGCGTTTAGTTTAATTTGAAAATAGTAAGAATATTGATGTGACACGTATTCCGTGTTCGCATCTTTATTTTTTTAAAGAAAAGAAAGAAAGAAAGAAAGTTAATTTATAACAATTAATATTCTGTGATTAGCAATTGGCGAATCAGCCCGAAATTTACGTAGAAATTGTGTTGATATTTACAGGGAGAAGTTTTTATTTTATTTTATCTTATTTAGGTTACTTAACCACTATTTAATGGGAATTTTTTAAAAATAAATGGCCGAGTAATGTCTATTCCCGTGGAGCTCATATTTGTTCTAGACAGAAAATAAAGTCATGCACGAATTTAGAAATGAAAAATCTGAATGAACGTGACCTTTATTTCGATACCGGCGTGGTGTTAGCTTTTAAATAATATGATGGCCTTTGATTAAAAAAAATCCCTTATATGTCATGTAGTAATTAATGTGAAAAAATAAAGGCATTCTTTTACTTTAACCTTTTGAAATGCAATATTTTCAAACAATCATACTTTTTAGAATATCATTAACAATTGGTTTATTAAAAATATAAACTAAGTATAACATTTTTGTTATAGTTATTTTCTTTTGGAGCATTGGGGGTAAAAATATTATTGATACAGATGTTGCGCACGCACAGCGTGCGCGTTGTAGCGGAAATGCGAGACCACAAAATGCGCGTGCATCCATTGATTGTTAAAAAATTATTCATTTGAAATTAGTATTCCAGTAACATAAATAAAGTATTTTCAACCATTTTGAATCGAATGCCAATCATAAAGCTGCTTAATTTAGAAGCTGACGAATGATTGGTTACTGAATTGAAAATAACTGTTTATTGAATTACGATGTAAGGTGTGTATGTTATTGTTGATGTTTTTGCAAAAACGATGTAATCGTCAGATATTCGTATTAAAAAAAGTCATAATTTCGACATTCAATGCGGCTGTCAAAGTTGTATAGTTTTGAAACTTTTGAATACGGAACCGAAAACCGATAAAATATGAAAGTGAGAAGGCACTTTTTTTGAAAATGTACGCGTATTTTGATTCGTCGCGTCATATACCTTTGAATTTATTTAATCCATCACAAACCGATAGTTGCGTTGTACCACTTAAAACAAATATTAATTAATAAACTATATTAAAGTGTTTTTAATTTTGTAGTCAACCTTACATATTTCACGTATCAACGCAGCTGTATTCAATCGTTGTTCCCTCAATATTAGCATCATCGAAGCGAAAAAATTCGATGCTCGATACTGGGTATAAATTACATTTGAAAAAATTAAAAATATAATCTGCTATGAAAACAATAATATTTGCTAATATTATCAGAATACCCATGAATGTATTTAACTCGGATGAAGTCAAATCCTTCCTATGTGATTTATTAGTACGATCATGTTCGTTGTATTCATGATATATTGTGCTGGCCTCTTTATTGGTGTGACGGACAATACTATCACCGATTTCTGGTGTAAAAATACATTTGAATGTAATACTAACAGATAATGCTTTTCTTGATCCATGTAGATTACTTCTTTGACTAACGATATAATAAGACGCAGTTTTCTAATGAATATGTGGATTTTATGCCATATCATTTCATTGCTACCCCGGCAATGAGCTTGAGCAGATGTCGGTGGTTCAATATTAGGTCCTTACATATGAAATTGACGTTTAGTATGGGAGGAACATAAAGCCGATTTTTTTTATTATAATATATTTATTTAATCAAAGTATGTACCATTGCTATCTATGCACTTTTGCCATCTCATAGGTAGTTCATCGATCCCTTTACTAAAAAAACCATTCGGACGGGAATCAATAAAATCTTTGAAGGCGGTTTGGACTGCCCCATCGGAGTTGAATTTTTTTCTTTGCAAGAAGTTATCCAAATTTCGAAAAAAATGGTAATCTGTTGGGGCAAGGTCCGGAGAGTACGGTGGATGTCTTAGACATTCCAATTGAAGCTCCTCTAATTTGGTAGCCGTCTGTTGTGCAGTGTGTGGTCTAGCGTTATCATGAAGCAGCAGTGGCCTAGAGCGATTAACCAGCCTCGGTTGTTTAGCAGCTAGCTTTTCCATCATAGTTTGCAGTTGCTGACAATAGACATCTGCCGTAATCGTCTGGCCAGATTTAAGAAAGCTGTAGTGAACGACACCAGCACTAGTCCACCAAACGCTCACAAGTAACTTTTTTGGAGTCAATTTTCGCTTGGGGCATGGTTTGGCTGGTTCGGCAGGGTTCAGCCATTGCGATGAGCGCTTCCGATTATCGTACAGGATCCACTTTTCATCACAGGTAATGATTCGATTTAAAATCCCTTCATTATTGTGCCGGTTGAGTAATGCAACGCAGCAGTCAACGCGCGTTTGTTGATTTGCTTCACTCAATTCGTGAGGTACCCACCTTTCAAGCTTTTTCACCTTACCAATTTGCTTCAAGTGGATTATTAAAACAGTTTTATCACTAACACCGCAGCCTGCAGCTAACTCGGATGTGGTTTGCGATGGATCCGCTTCCACAATAGCCTTCAATTCTTCATTATCAACTTTGGTCTCCGGCCGTCCACGGGGCTTGTTCTGCAGGTCGAAATTTCCAGAACGAAAACGTTGGAACCAAAAACGCACTGTGTTTTCTTTTGCGGCACCGTCGCCATACACATCATTAATCCTTCGAGCCGTTTCTGCAGCACTGGTGCCACGGTGGAACTCGTACTCGTAAATAACGCGATATTTCAAGTTTTTCATTTTGTAAACTGAGTGACGCAAAGAAAAAAACAATTGAGGAAAAAACAAATGAGTTATAATTTTCAAAACACAAATACATGAGTAAATAGCTGTATAAATTTGGATTTGGAATTCCTAACCAAAGAGAAGATATTTGAGATCAAATTTGCCAGTACGGCTAAACGTCAATTTCATATGTAAGGACCTAATATTATCTTGTCTTATTTTTCGTGTGATGCGATAAAGTCCATATCTTCATCTGATTTGTCTAAGTCACCTTCTTTATTTGAATATTCATTTTGATCAGTGCATTCGTTCTTGCTATTCCAAAAACCCCAATTGCACAGCAATTGGAGAATATAATTCATTTATATCTTTGATTTCATAGAATGTGAAAATATTAATAAAAATACAGCAAGGTTATCTCACATATTACCATTGTTATAATTTCTTCAGTGATAGTGAATTTGAAAAAGGTTGAGACGGTGAAAACTTAAATGTTGTAAACATATAATAAGTTTTAACTGTAATATAATATATAATAAATTATAATTACAAATATATAATAAATAAATTGCACATGAGACATGTCCGCACTTAGATAGCTAGAATTGAAGATATAAATAAAAAATTCAGTCAAAATGTACTAGTCAAGGTCAAGCAAACAGCTATCGACGATACAGATATCGTTATGAGAAGCAGCGACCTTCCGTGAAGCTATTTGATCATTATCTCAATCAATTTGTGATATACAAAACAAAAGAATGCATGGAGAAACGTCCATCCAAGTAGAGTACCCAGGTACCCTGGGTAGTAACTAGTGTAAAAAATTCCGGGTAGTAACATAACGGTTAAATAAAACGGGTATTTTATACGAACCGTATATTTTACGGAAAAGTAAATCTCGACGTTTCGCTGAAGTCTTGTTTAGGACAGCGTCCTATCACGGTGAAGGCCTACGTCGGCCTACATGTTCACCGTGATAGGACGCTCTCCTCACGACGCTGAATAACACTTCAGCGAAACGTCGAGATTTGCTTCTCAGTAAAATATACGGTTCGTACAAAATACATCCGTTTTATTTACCGCATAAATATTCTATAATATTATATTTAAATAAAAAAGGTAACCTACTCCACTGTTGCTGATGACGTTGCGGAACCTATGCAGGAAAGAAAGCATATATATTTAAAATACATTTTCGTTAACAACGCAGCTTCGAGAACCATTGGCGTAGCGTGTTTTGCGCGTGGATGTTGTGTTTTTGAAATTCCAGACAAATGCATATTGTAGGTACAATGCAACATTGTGGATGCCGTGCTTTTAGTTGAACTGAAAGCTGAAAGAGGCATTATTTCCATAATGCACCGCCTGATATTTTTACACGGCACACGTTGCTTGTTTCCCTGGCGCCAGTCTGTCAGATTCTGTCGTCTGTCGTCCAAATTACTCCGGCAATTTCAAGTTGTCGTGAAGCTGGAAATAATGGGTGGCCTTTTTTTACTTACTATTTAATTTCATTTTAATTGCGCTTACGTTAAACATAATATTAAAAAAATGATTTTATCTCATCCAACTATCGTCGTAATTCATATTTCTTGAGGGTATGCGATGCAATCAATAAACTGATAAGATTATTGGATATTGATATGTTCGAGCGCAGCCACACAAGATTAATAAAAATTTTGAGTGCTGAATTTTTTTCCACGTAATAATTAAGTTTCTTTGTCTTTTGTTTAAATTTTTTATTATTTCTTTCTATATAATTTTTTAATATGCCTTAGTCATTCATAAATATTTATCATTACTGACATATTTCTAAATGTGGAGACCTGTAATTGGCCATCTATATTGTATCAATGTTTTCTATGCTTTTTTTTTGTGCTGTTGGTCTTCCATAAACATTAAATAAATATGAAAAGTGAAATAAATAAATAAATAAAAGAAATAACTAAAGAAAGAAGAAAGAAATAGAATAAAGAAAGAAAGAAATAAAGAAAGAATAGAAAGAAAGAAAAGAAAGAGAGAAAAGAAAAGAAAGAAAGGAAAGGAAAGAAAGAAAACAGAAAGAAAGAAATAAAGAAAAAATAAAGGAAAGAAAGACAGAAAGTAAAGAAAAAAGAAAGAAAGAAAGATAAGAAATAAATAAATAAATAAATAAATAAATAAATAAATAAATAAATAAATAAATAAATAAATAAATAAATAAATAAATAAATAAATAAATAAATAAATAAATAAATAAATAAATAAATAAATAAATAAATTATTATTATTATAAAGTCTCTGTTGTAAAATTCATATGTATTGTATAAAGACTTGATATAGAAAAAGGAAACGTAAAAATGTCCCTCAAGTGTACACATACATACACAGAGTAGAAGTTAGTTAAAAATCAATTACAAGATCCACCACAAAAAAGAAATAACAGACAAGAGATAAAAATAAAAACACTTAAAAATGGAACTGGAAATTTTTTTTTTTACATAAACGGGACAAAGTTATTTATATGGGAAAGTAGGTATGGAAGTCTATAGGGTGTTTATAGGGTTTACGACCTATCTGGCAGGCTTAAGTGATCACTTTACACAATTCGATGTTGACCAATTCCATTCATGTTATACTACACATCTATCAAATTTTTGGAAGTTGTACGTATGTCAACTTTGTAAACCTTGTTTTTAGAGTTGTATTTTACTGCCGCCATCTGTGGTTGAATTTTGTCGTTATCTTAGTGGAACAATTTTTAAAATATCGAAGATTTGGTAATTTATTAATCATTTATATCATTAAATTTAAGTCATTTAACAAGATATCCAAATTTCAAATGTATGTAACCTGATGCATAAATTTTAAAATGATATATTTTTATACAAAAATCTTATGTTATGAGAAAAAAATGGCGAAATTTGCTCACTATCTCGAACGATCGACTTCAAGCAGTACAGCTATCATCTATTTTTTATTAGAGTTTTTAAAGCAATATTATTTTTATATGTATAATGAAATTCATCCGAATTATTAAATAATTACACTAGAATATGCTCTTAAATTATTTAAATTTGTAACTCCCTTTTAGATCAGTTTTAACTTACATATTTTGTAACCAAGCCAAAGTGATTTGAATTTGGGTCTAACTTAATCAACCAACTTCCGACCTTTGGCGCCGACGGAGGGCGATACTACTTAACCGTAAAAGCTATTTGCTGTGCGTTCCTGGTATAGATTTAATATATCGGTACACATAGTATGTACTGGTGTGTGTAGTTTTCTGGGATATTTTGCCGGGTAAATCACAGAAAACTACATACAAAATATTCTGAACGGCCGTGAAAACCTGAGAGTATTTTTAGTATGTACTAGGTTCTGAGCTAAGCAGGTTAAAAATAACTGACTACTGTAAAATGAGAAAAACGGGAGATATTTCACTACCCAAGGCCAATATGTCTCAAGTCTGAAAAGTTCATTTCACGCATTTTAAAATTTTTACGTCACTTTTTTTTAAAATATCTTTTTAATTTCTCAAAACTATAGTAGTAATAAATAACTGAAATATTGCGAGTTTAGCAATAGTAAAAAGCCTATCAAGATGCTACGACACTCTAGATAACGATGTTCTTGATAGCCTTAACTGAACTGTATAGTAAAAGAACGTCATTTTTTATAGATATAGATAGTAATAAATAAAAACACATACAAAATTGACAAGTAAAAACATTTAAAATAAAAAATAAATATAAATTATTGTTACTCATATTAAGATAAATAGTGTATGTCTGTTTTGGTGCTAAACCAAATATAAATTTATATTAGGTCCTTACATATGAAATTGGCGTTTTGCCGTACTGGCAAATTTGATCTCAAATATCTTCTCTTTGGTTAGGAATTCCAAATCCAAATTTATACAGCTATTTACTCATGTATTTGTGTTTTGAAAATTATAATTCATTTGTTTTTTCCTCAATTGTTTTTTTCTTTGCGTCACTCAGTTTACAAAATGAAAAACTTGAAATATCGCGTTATTTACGAGTACGATTTCCACCGTGGCACCAGTGCTGCAGAAACGGCTCGAAGGATTAATGATGTGTATGGCGACGGTGCCGCAAAAGAAAACACAGTGCTTTTTTGGTTCCAACGTTTTCGTTCTGGAAATTTCGACCTGCAGAACAAGCCCCGTGGACGGCCGGAGACCAAAGTTGATAATGAAGAATTGAAGGCTATTGTGGAAGCGGATCCATCGCAAACCACTCCGAGTTAGCTGCAGGCTGCGGTGTTAGTGATAAAACTGTTTTAATCCACTTGAAGCAAATTGGTAAGGTGAAAAAGCTTGAAAGGTGGGTACCTCACGAATTGAGTGAAGCAAATCAACAAACGCGCGTTGACTGCTGCGTTTGCATTACTCAACCGGCACAATAATGAAGGGATTTTAAATCGAATCATTACCTGTGATGAAAAGTGGATCCTGTACGATAATCGGAAGCGCTCATCGCAATGGCTGAACCCTGCCGAACCAGCCAAACCATGCCCCAAGCGAAAATTGACTCCAAAAAAGTTACTTGTGAGCGTTTGGTGGACTAGTGCTGGTGTCGTTCACTACAGCTTTCTTAAATCTGGCCAGACGATTACGGCAGATGTCTATTGTCAGCAACTGCAAACAATGATGGAAAAGCTAGCTGCTAAACAACCGAGGCTGGTTAATCGCTATAGGCCACTGCTGCTTCATGATAACGCTAGACCACACACTGCACAACAGACGGCTACCAAATTAGAGGAGCTTCAATTGGAATGTCTAAGACATCCACCGTACTCTCCGGACCTTGCCCCAATAGATTAACATTTTTTTCGAAATTTGGATAACTTCTTGCAAAGGAAAAAATTCAACTCCGATGGGGCAGTCCAAACCGCCTTCAAAGATTTTATTGATTCCCGTCCGAATGGTTTTTTTAGAAAAGGGATCGATGAATTACCTATGAGATGGCAAAAG
>JADDOH010016906.1:0-45829 GCA_016648135.1 Agrypnia vestita | reverse complement strand
CAAGACCAACAAGCTACTCTGATTGAACATTTTAGACTCATAACATAGTCAGGAATCTACCGGCCAAGTTTCTGCTGCTAGCTCTGGTACACCCTGTATAATTCAATTGGATGGAATGAAGCGAATCGTACAGTCGAACTTTTTTCAAGCTGTTACAAAACATACCTTTTTATAATCACCCTTCGCTTTCAGACTTTATATATGGTCTACTATTTATCTCCCTTGATGATCCGTAATTTCATATATCATCCATTTAAAGGAGTCAACTTAAACAAGTGAATCTGTGAGATGAAACTTTTATATGTGGCTACGATTTAATAGTTGAGCGCAGGGAACTAATCTTGTATAGAACACTAAGAAACTATTTTAAAGTAAAAAAAATAACCAATAAAAACCAAGTTTTTATTATACTCCCTTCCTCATTTACTAGTTGAAACATTTTTTTTCGCTTAACTTACTAAGTTAATAATAAACCATTCAAAATTTAAAAAATCCAAAAAAAAATTTTTTTTTTGACAAAAATTTGATAGATCTTCTTGATCGTCGCCACGAGTCTGCTTGCAAAGTTTCAGCTCGATTGGATCACGGGAAAGGGGTTTAAGATGGATCCAAAGTTTTTTCGTCAGACAAGAAGACAAGCAGACGCCACGAGTTAATATAAAGGGAGTAAAAAGTTATTCCTATCTAACTCAAAAAATATACTCAAGTAAGGGGCTTGCATATCAAAAAAGGCGTCACATAAAGAGGATACATAGTTTGAATACGCATTGGAGAAAATATGTTGTATGAATTCATTCATTGTTTATTAAGAAATCGTTTAATAAAAAAACTGACAGTTATGGGTATAATAATAAGTATAATAATACACTTGAAAAAATGACACAATATAAAACAACACAAAACTAATTCATTGCAAAAATAATTAATTAATTTTAACTAAATAAACGAGCGAGATCTTACAATACGAGCATTCGCTTTGCCTGCTACGAATAACGTTATCACAACACAACAACACAACACAATCTCTACACAATTACTTTTCTCTAAATTCCAAGTTCCAAAATTAGAGAATGTTTACAAAAAAACGACAATTATACAACTAATTAACGAAAACATAACTGCTAAATTTGAAAAAAAAATTAAGATTCAAAAATAATTTTAAAATCCCAAAATATAATACCAAACTGTGTCAACAAAACTACATATACTTGGGCATAAAAAACTTCAATAACCTACCTACAGATATTAAGAAAATCGATGACTTACAACAATTAAAGAAAAAAATAAACCAACACTTTAGATCGATACAATTTGACAATGCATAACAAGACTTATAGCTAAGGAACAAATAAGCCAAATCCAAAATAAACTAATAAAGTGTAAGCCCCTCACCAAGCACATGAGCAAGTCTCATTTTTGGAGAGGCAAAGCAATAAAATAAAATGTATCTAAGTAGATTGTAATAGACAAATGTATTAAGATTTTAATGTAGTTTTAATATTAAATAAAAAAAAAATTTAAAAAAAAGAAGCTGATAATTCTTCTTTCTCTCGTTCAACATAATGCCAAAGACCTAATCGATGCACCTTGTAGATTTATGAAATTATCGGTCCTGCAACCTTTTAGAAAAGAATTTTTCACTCAAAGTTTTGCTGGTGTGAATATCATTCCCGGTCGTCCTCCAGGCCTCGAGGACGACATCCTGGAGGAACAGTTATGTACTACTTCGGGCCATAGACCAGCAGGTCATTTTGATCTTTAAAAATCTGTTGGAAACAGTGCTAAATTTGTAGTAAAGGACCACCCAAATAAGTTTGTTCCACTGCGAGTGATGAATCTGTTTAACAATAATCAATATATATATATATATATGTAAAAAGAAACCCGTGTTTCCCTACCCGCCAAGTTTTCTCCACAACCAGCCACAATCACCCACCGGTGACTATGGTGGTGGATAGCCCTTAGTGTCACATCGAAAATGTGCGAGTTTGGTGGGGGTGGCTGTGCGTGGGTGGGGGTGAGTGACGAAAATGTGCTTTCTAGCACGTTGTTTTGTTATGGGAAGGCCGCAAATGCTTCAGATTGTTTCAAAATAGGCGCGCCGACTGTGTCGGTGAGTCTAGAAGGTTCCGGAAAACCTGCTCTAGAAATTTCTGGAAGGAGAAGGTTCTAGAACATTCCCGAAAGTTCTCTAACTGAGTGGCGGAATGTGTCGGTGTGTCTAGAAGGTTCCTGTACATTCAATAAATTTCTTGAAAGTTCTGGAAGGAGAATGTTCTAGAAGGTTCGCGAAAGTTCTATGATGATCCAAACAGTGTACTAAAAATTTACGCGTGCGAAGCCGCGAGGGCACAGCTAGTGTAACATAAAAAGAAAAAATTTTCACAGATATATTCGACACATAGAAATGAACAAGTCGCCTTAGAAAATTCAAAATTAAAATAGGTATGATAACAGATTTCGAAATAGCCTTCTCTGATGTAGGTACATGTCTATTATTTCCGAAAATAACATTATTTCAGTAATAAACTAAATTTTTACGCAAATAATTGCATTTTCATCTACCTGTTTTCAATTTCAAGCGAAAAAGCCTGCATGTGTCATGGCGTCTACGTAACGTCAAGACTAAGTAAACATTGCATTGTGTCTATGACAACATTCAAGAGACACGGTGATGGTTACTTAGGCATGACGTCATTCGCTCTGAACGTTGTTTCAGTTAAAATGGCCGGTTGCAAAATTCTATACTTTTTTTTAATTGAAAATCTTATTAATCTCAATGTGTATATTAAAACTGGATAATTTTTAAGAATCCTTTCAAAATATTTCCTTTTCTAAAATAGCTTATTCTTTAATACTGTCACTATGTCTATTTATTATGTATTAAAAAGATAAAAAATTTCGTTTTAGATTGTGGAACGAATCTTACAAGTTTCTGTTATTTTTTATGAACAAATTAGTCTTGATGTACAAAAGCTTTAGATAACAAACATTTTTTAGAACTAATTAAGCAATCCAAGTTAGGTACAGATATTTATCTCAACTACATCTCTAAGATTTACCTTATCATGTCTCACTACGTGGACACGGGCCACTATAGTGCAAATATTTAAGAGATATTGAAAATAAATTATATTTACAAACTGAAATTATTTATTAGAAACTATTTATTTAACCATGAGACACAGGACAAAAAGTAGATTGTATACGAAAGACGCTAAATTTATTTCAATTCTATCCAATAGAATAATAAGCTTTTTTATCCAAAAAGATTGCCTGCAAATTTACTGTTTCTTTAGAATAATATTTTAAGCTTAAATCATCTTAAAAGCCTGAATCTATTGATTTTTTTTACACACAAACGGTATTCACGCATTTTAAAATAAGCAGCGTCATCATTTCCTTTGTGAACTCCCTACTCGTGGTTTTGCTATGCAAGGTGTCAATACCGGCAGCCTGGAATTGTCTTTCTGAGCAGTGTCCGTGACTAGGAACTTTAAAGGTAAACGTGGAGCTAGAATGAATATCATTTGCGTCACATCTTTCTCGTCTTGGGGTAGGTATTTCTCGGCAAATTCTTCACCCTTTAACGTTATTTATTTATTTATGGGAAACTAACAGTACATATAAAGAGATTATACATGATTATTGAACAGTACAGAGACCATCTTACAAGTTTCCACAGAATTAACCTGTTGTGTTTTAACATAAAGCAACAATAACTTGATTTATAGAATAAAAAACAACAAAAGTGAAAGTTTTAAGTTATGGACAAACTATGGGAGCCAAAGAATTAGAGGTAAAAGGAGAAAAAGGAATGGATAGGAAAGGACAAATCTACATAGTAAAAAGGACAAGAGATAAGAATAAAAAGAAGTGCAAAAGATATATGTATAGCATAAAGATATCTGATCAATACATCTGCATATATATATATACGAGGTCTGGGCATCTTGATATCCAGCAGAAATCACTTAAATGAGGAAACAAAAACGACTTTTGACATGAGTATCGAAGATTCATGACAACAAATGAATTTCTGTCTTATTAGAAACAAGCTGTTCGTACCTGGCGTTGCACGGGTGAAGGATTAAGTTGAAAATAAATTTGTGGGGGGAAACAAAGGTTCGATTCGAACGGTATAGATTTGCATCGAAAATATATCAGGGGAAGGGAGGTTAAAGGGGGACGAAGGAAATGTCACCTATGTTACCTGCCGGGTCCTAAAGAATAAGATTACAAGTTTTGAGTCCGATCGGTCGAACGGTATAAATTTGCATCGAAAATATATTAGGGGGAGGTGAATGGGTAAAATAATTGGGGGGAAATGTCGCCTATGTTACCCGCCGAGTTTTAAAGAATAAGTTTTCAAATTTTCAGATTTGCATAGAAATTATATTTGGGGGAGGGGAAGGGGTAAAATAATAATGGGGAAATATTGTCTATATTATCCGCCGAGTTTTAAAGAATAAGTTTTCAAATTTTGAGTCCGATCGGTCAAACGGTACAGATTTGCATCAAAAATATGTCAGGAGGAGGGGAATGGGTAAGAGAATAGGGGGGAAATGTTGCCTATGTTACCCGCCGGGTCCCAAAGCATAAGTATGCAAAATTTGAATCGAATCGGACAAACGGTGTGGTTTTGTATAGAGAACAGATAGACAGACAGACTGACATTTAGTTTTATAGGTATATAAGATAGATACAGAAGATTTAAAGTAGCTAAATATAATATCAGTATGGGTCCAACCGTTTTTCGCCAAGCTATTTTTTTTACATATTTTTCTGTATTACCATTTTAATGTAAGGTATATTCTGAAGGTATTTTAAAGGCCCTTAAAAATATCCCAAAAAGAAAATATTAAGGCACAAAGTAAAGGTAAAATAAACACAACTGTGATGTAAGGGTCAAGCTATTGGCAAACAGAAGAGCCTGTTGAACGAAAACATTAAGAAACATATTATTTAATAATTATTATTATTATGAGTTTAATCCTTCGTAACGAGGTTGAATATATAGGTAGAATATTTGGTCCGCTATATAAGTATATAAATTTTACTTCTTCTTCAAATCTTTTGTTTATTAATTATATATAAATTTGAATTAAATATTACATATGAAATAATACATTAGGTAAAATAATACAAAACCGAGAAGAACTAACTAACTAACCATCACGCCGTTTCCCAGCAGGGGTAGGGAGAGAGGATTGAACGCCACACTCTTCTATCCTGGCACACCACTTTTGCTTCGGCCACATTCATACATCTTCTCATACAAGTTCTACGGTTGTTGCGGCTTTTAACAGAACGCCCTCTATTTCTGTTGCCTAAGACACTCGCATCATATATTTTCTTAACCATCCTTTCCTCGTTCATACGATCCACATGACCAAACCATCTCAGCGCTCCTTTCTTTATTCTATCTACCACACTACAGCCAGCATTGCATTCACGTCTAATTCGTTCATTCTTTACTCTATCGACCAAAGATTTTCTCCACAAGGGTCTTAGTGACCGCATTTCTACCGCATTCAGTCTACTTTCATTCCTCTTTTGCCAATTCCAGGCTTCACTTCCATACATTAGGGTTGGCACTAGAACGCCATTATGTACCGCTAGTCTTGTTTCCTTTGACAGATTCTTATTGGCCATAATTGTTAAACAAAGTTAATGGTGAATAAAGAGTAATGTAAAATAATGAATAAAGAGATTTATTCTGAAATAATAATATCACAAAAATTAAGAAAAATAATTAATATTTTTATTGCAAAGCGCATGGTTTACAAAGTGAACACACGTGAAGGTTGTCATCGTTTAAGATAACGTTCCGTGTTCTCGTAGAAATGCATTTGGCTTTATGTTAAGCATATATTACATCTCAAACATATACCAACCATGTTCAATATAATTACCTTTATAAATATGATATACCTATGCTTGATACTATGAATCAGTTAATGAGTATTCAATTCAATTCAATTCAATTCAATTCAATTTATTTATTGATAATATGTATATTACAAACAAAATGTTTAAGGCATACATATTAGGAAGTATATATCAAAATAAAATAATAAATTAAAAATAACATAAAATCTGGTCAAAGGTGTATGAGAATCCCGCTTCGGAAAACCCTCTCAGACACATGGAATATAATTATCAATACCCAAAGCGATTTTGTTCAGCATAGCTGTGGCTCTTCCAACAGACATAACCATCGGCAGGTTAGTCCTGTATATTGGAATGTGAAACAATCTATGCTGACGATGTCTAATGTAATTATCAGGAACATACAAACCAATGCTCTGCATAATTTCAGTATTATCGATCATACCGCGCAACAATCGATTAAAATGTGTAATCAAATACACATTCCTTCTAGTCTTTAGACTATTGTAGCCAAGCATACCCTGGAGAAACTCGATTGGGTAAAGACAAGGATAATGCCCGTACTCTCTCATGTAGAGATATCTCAGAAAAATATATATAAACAAATACCCATTTAAATTGATTTCTGGTCCAATAAAAATATTTTTTTATGAAATACTAGTGTTTGAGATTAAAATTAGATAAAATTTTTAAAAAGAAGAACAGAAAAAATCATTGTATTGAATAAGTAGTTGTTTAGTGTGGTGTTTATGATTCTTGCCTAGTGATCCTTTAGTCGATGGCTCGAGCTTTATTCCAGGACACCAGCATTAGTCGTATTTTCATAGCACAAGCGTTTAGCTAAGTATAAAAAATAGCAAAAATATTGATGCAACACGCATTTCGTGTTCACATCTCTATTTTATTTTTTAGCATTTATTAAATCAATAATTTTAAAGGTACCAACTGTAACTCGAACTTAACAGAAGAATGAATTACCAATTAACGCTATGATAAACATTAACTTTCACAAAAAAAATTCGACTTTATATGAGTTCTTTCTATTTTTTTGAGATTTCTATAATTTTTAATTACATATATCTCTAAAATCTTAGAATAATATTTATAAATCTGGGTAATCTTTGCAATCAAATGTTAGTTCATTAAATCGAATTACCAGTCAAATTCTGTGATCAGCAGAATATTAAAGACTGGAAATGAATATGTTTATATGGTTGACATTTTCAATGACAATCTAGTGAAAATAAAGTTAACACTTAAAGAGACGATGTTACTTCAATACTTACTTACACTATTACTTTATTAGTTTAAACGTCATGTTAAGATATGTAATATTTTTTAATATACACTTTACTTTGTTATATTTAAACTTGTACTTTATATTACTATACTAATATTTACTGTTCATATGCATATATTTCATACCAGATATTGTTCTATATACTTCTTTAATATTATGTTATATTTTCTATTTTTTTTTGACTTTATATTTTTATATCTTTTTCAATTCAATTCAATTCAATTTATTTATTGATAATATGTATATTACAAACAAAATGTTTAAGGCATACATATTAGGAAGTATATATCAAAATAAAATAATAAATTAAAAATAACATAAAATCTGGTCAAAGGTGTATGAGAATCCCGCTTCGGAAAATCCCCTCAGACACATGGAATATAATTATCAATACCCAAAGCGATTTTGTTCAGCATAGCTGTGGCTTTTCCAACAGGCATAACCATCGGCAGGTTGGTCCTGTATATTGGAATGTGAAACAATCTATGCTGACGATGTCTAGTGTAATTATCAGGAACATACCAAACATGACTATAACCAATGCTCTATGCATTATATTCAGGAGTATACGATCATACCGCGCAACAATCGATAAAAATGTGTAATCAAATACACATTCCTTCTAGTCTCTAGACTATTGTAGCCAAGCATACCCTGGAGAAACTCGGTTGGGTAAAGCCAAGGATAATGCCCGTACTCTCTCAGATATTTCAGAAACATATATATAAACAAATACCCATTTAAATTGATTTCTGGTCCAATAAAAATATTTTTTTATGAAATACTAGTGTTTGAGATTAAAATTAGATAAAAAAAATTAAAAAAGAAGAACAGAAAAAATCATTGTATTGAATAAGTGATTGTTTAGTGTGGTGGTTATGATTCTTGCTTAGTGATCCTTTGGTCCGTGGCTCGAGCTTTATTCCAGGAAACCAGCATTAGTCGTATTTTAATAGCACAAGCGTTTAACTAAGTATAAAAAATAGCAAAAATATTTATGCAACACGCATTCCTTGTTCACATATCTATTTTATTTTATAACATTTATTAATTCAACAATTTTAAGGGTACCACTGTAACTCGAACTTACCAGAAGAATGAATTACCAATTAACGCTATGATAAACATTAACTTTCAGAAAAAAAATTCGACTTAATATGGGTTCTTTCTATTTTTCTGAGATTTCTATAATTTTCAATTACATAAATCTCTAAAATCTTAGAATAATATTTATAAATCTGGGTAATCTTTGCAATCAAATGTTAGTTCATTAAATCGAATTACCAGTCAAATTCTGTGATCAGCAGAATATTAAAGACTGGTAATGAATACGGTTATATGGTTGACATTTTCAATGACAATCTAGTGAAAATAAAGTTAACACTTAAAGAGACGATGTTACTTCAATACTTACTTCCACTATTACTTTATTAGTTTAAACGTCATGTTAAGATATGTAATATTTTTTATATACACTTTACTTTGTTATATTTAAACTTGTACTTTATATTACTATACTAATATTTACTGTTCATATGCTTATATTTCATATCAGATATTGTTCTATATACTTCTTTAATATTATGTTATATTTTCTATTTTTTTTTTGACTTTATATTTTTATATCTTTTTCAATTCAATTTATTTATTGATAATATGTTTATTACAAACAAAATGTTTAAGGCATACATATTAGGAAGTATATATCAAAATAAAATAA
The DNA here is from genome assembly GCA_016648135.1 of Agrypnia vestita. Taxonomy (NCBI): domain Eukaryota; kingdom Metazoa; phylum Arthropoda; class Insecta; order Trichoptera; family Phryganeidae; genus Agrypnia; species Agrypnia vestita. Next base: position 36,917 of record JADDOH010016906.1, on the reverse strand, counting down.
TAAATTAAAAATAACATAAAATCTGGTCAAAGGTGTATGAGAATCCCGCTTCGGAAAACCCCCTCAGACACATGGAATATAATTATCAATACCCAAAGCGATTTTGTTCAGCATAGCTGTGGCTCTTCCAACAGGCATAACCATCGGCAGGTTAGTCCTGTATATTGGAATGTGAAACAATCTATGCTGACGATGTCTAGTGTAATTATCAGGAACATACAAACCAATGCTCTGCATAATTTCAGGATTATCGATCATACCGCGCAACAATCGATAAAAATGTGTAATCAAATACACATTCCTTCTAGTCTCTAGACTATTGTAGCCAAGCATACCCTGGAGAAACTCGGTTGGGTAAAGCCAAGGATAATGCCCGTACTCTCTCATGTAGAGATATCTCAGAAACTTCTTTTGGACTTTCTCCACCATAAGAGAGTACTTGCCCTCTTGTATTTGTATTTGTATTTTATGTAGGTACTGCTTATACTATCAAGTATAAGCAGTACCTACATACAATATATATTTTTATATAAGTATTTGTATATTACAAAAATTTTACATGTAAAAGCAATAAAAATGGGCGTGAAAAATGAATGAATAAATTTATTAAAAATTAAAATGGATAATTTCATATTTATAGGCGTTATATATTATATTATATTATATAAATGGAACTTAAAATAAATTACCTTGACTATAATAAGAAAAACTTGAACATTTTGTACCGTTTATCTAATATTGGCTTGAGCATCAAGATTTTAAGCGATATGTATATAATTGGTTTAGTATTACGAAAGCACATTTTCCGCACGACATTTTCTCACTGCTCACCCTATTAACACTCGGGCGCCCGCACGCTAGCAGGGACTTCTATTACACTGATTTTAAAATACCTTACATGTATATATATACATATATAATACAGATAAAATTAAGGTCTTATGGGAAATTTGATTCTGGACAAAAATTTTGGGTCCGGAAAGGTTTCGTTTAAAAGATGGATCAAAAACTCGACCCACGATTGTGTGAAACCGGGCGAATCAAAGTTGAAAATCATACACGAAGGGACTCGAAGGGACCGAGAAGTAATTTTTTTTTCAATTGGTTGAGCAACTTTGTAGATGGAAATTTTAAGAAATTAATTTTATTATTTGTTTTATTCTACGTATATTCATTAATTACACCTACATGTTTCGGAAAAACCTTTCCATCGTCAGGGTGTTTTATAAATGTCAAAATATCAAAATGAATGTTGTCTTTTGTTTTTTGGTTTTCTAAATTATTTTTAAAAATATATCCGCATAAGCATGAGATTATCCGATTTGGAATATTTTGTAAAATTGAGCACAGTTTGAAAAAAAATCTCTCAAGAACCTCTGTAAAAATATTAAAGATTAAAGAAATCCGAATGCTAGTACTTCATTTCTAAATGAGTGCCTGACCTTATTTTCTATCTCAGACGAACATGCATCGGGACGTCATCTCATCTCAATCATGGCGGAGGACTTGGAAATGGAAGACAGAAATGGAGATGACACGAACATTTTTTTTCAAAAATTTTCCTGTAAAATTATAACTGAGAACAAAAAAAATTAAAATCATTGATCACCTTAAAAAATCTTCCAATTTTCAACTTTTCAACTAATCCTGAGTCTCTTAGGTCCGAATTTAGATTCAATACTTAAGTGACTTAAAGCTTAAGGCACGACTTAAAGGTTAAGCACGGCTTAGGGCCGGTCTTATAAACGTCCGTTAGTTAGATGTCAGACCAAATAAACCGAAATTTGATACAAATGTCACTTTTTTCGTCTTATAACAATCCGTTAATCAAATTTTAGTAAAATTTTACCGACGGCCGATACCGACAGTCGAACCACCAGTTTACCGTCCGTTAGTTGAAACTGACAGAAGTATGACAGATTGACGTATTATTTTTTAAGGTTAGGTCCGCTGTCAATTTGCGTTTAATGCTGTTTGTTTAATATGTACATATATACCGTGCTGACTGTTGCTACATTTTCAAGGAAAAATGTTTTCACATAACGATGTCGAGCTATTATTGTATTCAAGTTCGTCGGATAAAGAACAAACTCGACGACAAAGAATGTTCAATATACGAGTAGATTATTTTAATATTTTAGATGACGCAGATTTTATCTACCGCTTTCGCTTGTCAAAAAGGTCTGCTCAAGAGCTTATATGAGCTTCTAGAAGATATTGGGAACAATGTAAAAAGGCGCATCCGTAGGAATCTGACATTATCACCAACTACAAAATTGCTTGTTGCCTCGAGATTCTATGCTCTAGGATCAATATTATTAGCTGCTCAGACTAAGTTGGGGTTTTAAAGGCTATTACCAATGTAGTGTTGTGGGAAGTATCCCAAAAATCTGATGCGAGCGAGAAATTTTAGATAGAAAAGAGATATAATTCGCTTTTGACAGCTCTAAAATCATAGACAAGAGCAGTGCGATATTGCGATACTTACGGACGGTAAAAAAAGTTTTATAAGACGAGCATCGGTAACATTTATAAACGAACGGCCATCCGTTAGTATATTGTCGATAGACTAACGGAAATTTGGTCTTTCGTTTATAAGACCGGCCCTTAAAAGTTACTGAAAATTATGCTTTTATGGCGTACCTTAACATTTAAATCATGTAAGTATTTACTCTGAATTCGGGCCCTAGGTGTGGTATTTAGCCCCTTAAACTGAAAAAAATATTTTTACTGTAATGACTATTTTACTCAGTCTACTCCTAAGAGCCGGATTCCGTTATTATATCAATTTTATAATTATAATAATATCCTAATGTTACCAGTATAGCAACACATGAAGCATTTGTAAAATGGTCAATAAAACTTACTGAATAGATTTTTTAATATCTTTGGTGTACTTTCAGTATGTTGCCAAAGTAAACATAGAGCATTGAAATTAAGTCCATCATACTGAAACAGCTTATATAGTGTTCTCAGGTTTTCACGGCCGTTCAGAATCTTCTGTGTATAATATTTTGAGTATGTCCAAATTTTTCAGAACAGTACTGGATTTTTGTCACAGGGACATCATTAATCAATCATTGTATATCATAGATGAACAATGCAACAAATACAACTTCTAAAAATTAGTAGACATGGTATTCTATCATGGGTGGTAACGCGAACGTTACATTGTGTAAAGTATCACTTAAGCCAGCCGTACGATAGGTCGTAAGCCCTATGTACACCCAAAAGACTTCTATACCTACTATCCCATTAAAATACTGTTTCGTCTCTGTGATACATACATCTATAATACACATTGATTGACTTTTCTGGGATATTCTGCTGTGTATGTAACCTCTCTGGCTGACGTAACACAAACTTGGACATACCCTGACTTCGGTACGGTATTGCAAGATAATCCTCAACCTATACTTCAACACACTCTCATCATATCAGCCCTGTTGATGGACCCTGCAATGGAATCCGAAAGGTCAGAGAGGTCACATGTACAGGCAGAGCTTATATAGTGGCATGGCAAGAATGTAGGAAAAGGAAGGAGAAAAAAAATCTTGCAGTGTATTTATACGATATGATGATGATGATTATGACGCTGAAGATTTTACGGTATTCATGTATAACATTTAATCCTTACGACCTTCTTGAAAAATACCGAGAAGAATAGGTAGATATTACACATTTTTCCGGATTGAATATTTTAAATCCTCTTATTTTTTACGTCGTACCTACCTATTTTCTTAGAATGGAAGTAATATCTTACATGATAAGCGTTTTAAGAATCCCGAAAATATATTGCTTCCGACCTTTTTCAGAAAACGGTTTAAAAACGATTACTACCAAGATATGCCTTTAAAGTTTGTTCCAAATTAAAATGTACGCGAAACTTTGTTATGAAAATATTGTTCAACACCAAAATCAAATTTACATTTTATCCATATTAAATGTGCGTTAGAAATAATTCAACTTGATCTATGGAAAAACTTTGAGCAATATTTCATTCATTTATTTTTTACTTAGGCTTGAAAATAACAGAATTCAATCAATTTCGTGAGCCTGAGCAACATAGCGGTATAATATTATTTAAATATTAATTAAAATACTTCGTTATCTATTTTAACAGCCTTTTTATTTTTTTCCACAGGGCTAAACTCAATTATAAGTTTAAGCTCAAGTAATCCAAATTTAAATTCAATTGATTGGTTCTGAATAAAAATAGCTAATCGAGTTAATTTTTTTATGTATGAGAATATATCTTCTTCAATATTTTCAGATTATATTCCAAATCAAGTACTCGTCCATTTTTAAGTAACCGTTTGTTTAGACGTTTTTTTTATGTGTGCAGTCAAAAATTATCTTCTTCTTCTTCTTTTTCTAATCTGGAAGCTTTAGAAATTAATAAAGCTATCAAAAATATTAGCCTTATAATAAATAAACAAATAAATGTATCATATTGTCCGATTTTAATGTTGTTCTTCCCCTTTCCTTCCCCCCGCCTATTTGACATTCTTTCCCTCTTTGATTTTCTTTTCCTATGTAAATTTCTGTATTTTTTAAGTCTATATTAAGATAAGTCTTTATTATACTTGTCCTCATAAAGGTTTAGTAAAGGTGGCTTAAAACAAAGTATTTTATTTGTTAATATTTAAGGCATTAACTTGTGGTTAGACATTATAACAGAGTTTTAGTTTACTTAGTAAAAATCACAACCAGATTTAAGATCTACTGGTTTCGAAACGTACTGTCTCTTCGTCAGGACCACAACACTACACTACTATGTTCACAAATCTATACACCACAACCATATTATTGTTAAACTTTTACCAATATTTATCACATGCGTGTTAATCTTGTCAGACAAGCATGCACTAACTTAATAAATGCATATTGTTCCGAAAACGGAACACTGAGTTTGTTTTCAATTATCACACAAAATACTTGTCATTCTTTATATAGATCCTTATAAAAGTATTTCTCTGTCATTGAATTTTAAAAAAATAAAAATTTTGTCCATGCCCAAAGGGCCATTTTTTACTAAACTATCAAATTATAGAAAAAGTCGATGTCTTTATCGAGAAGCGAAGTAAGCCGTATTTGATCTTGATTATTTGACAGATTTATTACCCAAAAAATATAAAACGAGCAGGTATGTTTATCAATTTTGTATTCATACAATTATTTTTATCTTTTTTATACTAAATGCATAGGAAGTAATGCATTAATTTAGTATTAAATGCATATAGTGCCGAAAACGGCACATGGTAATTTTTTGAAAAAATAAATGAAAAAATAAAACAATGATTTTTTTACTATTTTTCCCTTAGTCTACGGGTGAAGCTCTATAAATTATTTTTTTTCATACAAAAATCAGACTTCATGCATTTAAGGGTTAACACGCATGTGATAAATATTGGTGAAAGCTTTATTATACTATAGTTGTGGTGTATAGTGGTGTAGTGTTGGCCCTGATGAAGAGATGGGTACGTCTCGAAACCGGTAGACTTTAAATCTGGCAGTGATTTTTACTAAGTTAACTAACACTCTGTATTTAATCTTATTTAAATTTAATACTCTGTCATTTACTTCCACTCCTTTCTGCTAACCTTCAACAGAAAACGAACAACGCGATAGTAAGTACCTAAGAATATTATAATTCTAATATTATAATTCTAAAAATATATTATTAAATCACGAGCCCGCGCCTTGCGTTAACATGTAAGTAACGTTAACTAATTTTCTAGCAGAACCTCTGCATTAGAATATTGACATGGTTCATTAGTCGAGTATAGTCATCTATCTCATTTCGTCTTCGTTGTTTCAAAGCTTCACGGAGCAGTGAAATTTCGTAGCTAACTTAATAATTGCTACGAGCTACGCCAGCCCCCTTCCGCATCCCCTAATTACTCGCATGAGGTTTTACCGAACTGAGCAGCCCACGTGATTACTAGAACCTTCTCAGCCTACTTACGACTCTGACATTACTGAAATTATTGCCACGATGAATTTTATACAAGTAAAACAGCACGCGATTCGAATATTGGAATAAAAAAATACCTCCACAAGACAAAATCAATAATAATATTTTAGATTATTATTACGGTCGTTAGACATATTTAACTGTAAATAGTTGCGGATATTTTAAACGAACCGTATGTTTTTCCGAGAAACGATTCTCGACGTTTCGTTGAATGCTTATTCAACGTCATCGGGAGGACGACCTTTACCCGTGGAGGTAGAGGGCGGACTGATTACGGCTTTCGAGGCCGAAAATCATATGCACTTTATTGTGGAGTGTTCACTTCTTCTATAATAGAGGTCGCCAGTATGCAATATGTACTAGTTACGTCGGCGGACTTTACTGCGACGTCTCTAAAGGGTTGAATCAATGTCGTAAGAACAGGGCGCCAAATACTCGATAGTTTGTAACTATCATCTCTATTGAAATTGGGATGTTTGTATATTTCAATGGACTCCCTCACTAATCTGGGTATAAGGTACGGTTCTGTTGATAAGATATTTGTCTTGACAAATCTGATGAAGTGACAGAGATTCCCTTTGGATGCATGTTCCCAGATTGCCGATATATTGGAGTTGTTTTTAATTGCTCTAATATGTTCCTTCAATCGTGTAGCGATATTGAGTATGGTTTGTCCTATGTAGAACGCTCCACAATCGCATGGCACTCTGTATACACCTAGAGAATCGAACGGTGTGTTATCTTTTACACTACTTAACATACGTGAGATTGAACTATGGGGGCATATTTATATTTAATTTCAACAACACCCGGCTGATTTTGTCAGTAAGACCTCAGTAAGTCAGTAAGAGATTTTGTCAGTAAGGTAAGTATAAGTGAGTAAGGTAATGGTCGTCCTCCTGATGACGTTGAATAAGCATTCAAGGAAACGTCGAGAATCGTTTCTCGGAAAAACATACGGTTCGTATAAAACATCCGCAACTATTAACAGTTAAATATTTCAGGTGTTGGTAACTATCTTTTTGAGACATGCAACACATTTATAAAAGGAAACAGATTTGAAATTTTATATTTACATAATAAAGACTTAAATGTTAAATAATTTTGAAATGCTTTTCTTCTCTTTCGTTTCTTCTTTGTTCTCATGAGATTTAGAAATCCATGACCGTATTAACAAAAGAACATTCCTTGCAGCACGCCTTCTGACACTAGCTTAATTCTTGCAGATCTATCTTGAAATAAATTTTTGTAAAATTCATATGAAATAAAATTTAAAGAATTACCCATTATTAAATATATTCTCCAATTCATTATCTCCCTGTGAAGCCTTTTCCAACTTCCTCGCTACGAAAAAGATTATATTCCGATTCAAAAATTTATTTTATGGATTAGTAAGTGTCCGTCCTGATGAAGAGATAGTAGTATCGAAATTGGTGGACGTGAAAATTAATAAAAGCGTTTTTTTGTTTTTCGAAATCAATAATAATGGAAGTTCGACCACACAGTAAACGCTTAAGTTATTTTAAATGAAACACGTTAACTTTGTATAAAACCACTATTATTTCATTATTAATATTATAAATATTTAAAGCATTAACTTTGTGGTTAGACATTAAAACAGATTGTTAGTTAACTTTGTAAAAACCACTGCCAGATTTTAGGTCTACCGGTTTCGAAACGTGCCCGTCTCTTCGTCAGGACCAACACTACACCACTACATTCACAACACTACACACCTCAACCATAGTATTGTTACACTTCCACCAATAATTGATCACATGCGTGTTAGTCTTGTCAGGGACAAACATGCACTATTTATTTGTTAACATGCCAACCGGTTTCGCTTTAATCATGCTTCATTAGGGCAGTATTAAGAACTAAAGAATAAATACAAATAAATGCACATACATCGATAACATAATGAGGGAGATACATTATAATTTCTTGTGTATTTATAATTATATATATCTATAATTTATTTTATATTTTGTCTCTTTCTTATGCACTTGTATTTATATTTTTTAATTAATAATAATATATATTATTTTATTACAATGATACCTGGAAAATGTTAATAATTCAGTTTTATTTTGTATGCAGTATGCATATACCTCACCAAAAATAATTATAATTCTTGTGTGTGGTGAAGGATAACCACTTACAATCATAAAAGTAGTGTAATCTAATTATCTTATACATCAAAAATCTTAATTAATAATACTACATATAGAATAAGCAGTCAAAAGAAACCAAACTCAACTACAAAAGTTACTTCTAAAATAAATGAGAATAAATTCGGATTCACTGGCGAAATATGCGCACAAAACGCAACCGCAAAACATTCAACATCATGCAAAATAAATTGAACAAATCAAGTAATTGTACAGGTATCTTCATCGATTCGAGGGAAGTACTCGACAGTATCTCCCATGAACAACTCGTATCAGAACCGAAAGGAAACGGGATTAACCAAACGGCCAAACACGGGTAAAAAGCCACTCAACGAACATACCTCAGATACTTCTGTGTATAGTTTTCTGGGATATTCTGCCGTGTATATGTGACCTCTCTGGCCGACGTTTCGGATCACATTGCAAGGTCCATCATCAGGGCTGATGTGGGATGATATGATGGACCCTGCAGTGGGATCCGAAACGTCGGCCAGAGAGGTCACATATACGCGGCAGAATTTCCCCGAAAACTACGAGTATACACAGAAAATTCTAAAAAACCTAAGAACATTTTTATACCTCAGATAGTCAGATCAAATGTCTTTCTTTGTTTCTTTGTATTTTGTCTCCCTCATTATGTTATGTATGCGCATTTCTTTGTATATTTATTTTTATTATGTTATCAAAGATTATGTTTTTCAGGCAATTTAATGATCACTAGTTATTCAAGATTTGTGTAGGTACGACTGAGAACCCCGAACATCCCATAACATTTCAGTTCCGTGAGCCGTGCAGCATTCAAACTGATCCGCAAACCGTGTGGCTGGCTGTCGTACATTGCGTTCGACACTGACCTAACTCCATGTCGGCCGAGGCAATTCTTGTTAACAAATATTTGGTTAATTTCAATAGGCATTTCATGTTAATGTTTGGAAACTGCTGCAAGTATACTAAAGTTAATTTGTGTTGTGAGCGTAATAAGTGTATTAATTTCATCTGTAAGCAAACTCCTTGAGGGATTTGGTAAAAATACAATTTTGGTTATTTGCGTTATGGGCTATATTATTATTACTCCATGTCGGCCGAGGCAATTCATGTTAACAAATATTTGGTTAATTCAAATAGGCATTTCACGTTAATTTTTATAATATTTGGAAATCGCTGCAAGTATACTAAAGTTAATTTGTGTTGTCAGCATAATAAGTGTATTAATTTCATCTGTAAGCAAACTCCTTGAGAGATTTGATAAAAATATAATTTTGGTATTAATAGCCAGCGGTATTAATAGCTAACTATTAAAGTATTAATAGCGGTATTAATAGCCAACTCCGAAGACGATCTTCAAAAACTTCTGCACAAATTCCATATATCTTCACAAAGATTCAACATGAAAATCTCCGTAAGACTAAGACTAAGAGCATGGTGACATCAAAACAGCCAATACCATGCGAGCTTGCAATTTACGATAAAATAATAGAGCAAGTAACGAGCTTTAAGTACTTGGGTGTCGAGATATCCAGCAGTAACGACCTCTACGAAGAAGTAAGAGAGCAAGCAAACAAAGCCGCAACTATTGCTGGATGCTTGAGAAATGCTGTCTGGAGAAACGAACATATGCTCAAGGAGAGCAAAGTGAAGATGTATAAGACCTGTGTCCGCCCAATCATGACGTACGGTATCGAGACAAGGGCTGACACTACCAGAACAAAAAATCTCCTAAGAACAACTGGGATGAAGACTCTCCGACCCATTGTGGGACTGACAATCCGAGACCGAGTGAGGAATTCCGAAATACGAAGGACTTGTGACGTCGAGGATATTGTCCGATGGGGAAGATCTAGAAGACGTTACTGGAGAGATCATGTGGAGAGAGCTTGTTCTGAGAGAATAGTGAGCATAGCAGCGAACAAGCTGCCGTCTGGTACCAGACTCCCAGGAAGACCGCATAAAAGATGGCGAGATAGCTGGACATCTGTATCCCAGGAACAGGCTCCGAGCAACGACAGGACGCAGTCCTAGATGAAGCAGAAGAAGAAGAAGAAGAAGATAATTTTGGTTATTTGCGTTATGGGCTATATTATTATTACTCCATTTCGGCCGAGGCAATTCATGTTAACAAATATTTGGAATTCAAATAGACATTTCACGTTAATATTTGGAAATTGCTGCAAGTATACGAAAGTTAATTTGTGCTGTCAACATAATAAGTATATTAATTTCATCTGTAAACAAATCATTGAGGGATTTGATAAAATTATAATTTTGGTTAATTGCGTTATGGGGCACGTTTTGAATGAAAATTCATGCAACGTAACCACTTTTCTATTAAAAATATAATCAGGTTTTTATGCCCGTTCAGAACTTTATGTGTGTAGATCTGGGATATTCTTCCGTGTACATGCGACCTCTCTGCCCGACATATAAAGTTCCTCCTCATAGAGGTTCGTTAAAAATGTTCTCAGGTTTTCACGGCGTCAGAATCTTCTGTGTGGAGTTTTATGGGATATTCTGCCGTGTATACGTGAGGTGACATAAACACGGCAGAACATCCTGGAAAACTGCACACAGAAGTCCCGTTTCTTTTTAATGGCAATTTGTTTAACTGGTAACTGTAAACAGTCTTTTTACTCCCTTTATATTAACCCGTGGCGTCTGCTTGCTTGCCGGCTTGCCGGGTGAAAAAACTTAGGATCGATTTTTAACCCTTTTCCCGTTATCCAATCGAGCTAAAACTTGGAAAATAGACTTGTGGCGACGATCGAGAAGATCTATCAAATTTTCGTTAAAAAAATTAATAATTATAGTATAATTTCGGATTTTTAAAAATTTTATTGGTTTTTTCAAATTGGAATCATTAGAAAAGTTTGATTACTAGCATAGCGGCCCGAATATTTTCTAAATTTGAATTACTCCGTCGGTATACATAATAGGTACTTCACTACGAATGTCGAAAATCTAAATTGACTGACAAATGTTCTTAGAATTTAATCTTCAAAGCATGAAGTGTCTTATCAAAGCTCAAAACATCTGACATTTTAGAAATATATTAAATTACTGTAAATTAAGTGTTATGTTATATGTTTTAATTCGTCTTTAATTGTTGTTATATTTTATAAACAAAGGGAGTATAATAAAAACTTGGTTTTTATGGGTTACTTTTTTTAATATTATAAATGAATAAACATGAACTTTGTTTACACCACTTTTGATTGAAAAATATCAATGTGTTTCAGAGCCCACGGCCATTAGTATACAATTGTATCCTGACAAAGGGGCCATGGGCTCTGAAACGTGTTAATATTTTTCAATACAAAAGTGGTGAAAACAAAGTTCATTTTTATTTATTGTATTAATAATACCACCACAAAATAATTTTGCTCTTTTTGAAGGTGTTTTTTTATTAGATTTTAAAATATCTTAATTAAAGATCTTAAAATAGAACAAATGTAAATGTATACACATGCGTAAACACAATTTCATCAATTTATAATCATTCATTTATTTGTGATGCATAATGTATGACAACTAAACCGTTGTCATATATTAGGTCCTTACATATGAAATTGGCGTTTTGCCGTGCTGGCAAATTTGATCTCAAATATCTTCTCTTTGGTTAGGAATTCCAAATCCAAATTTATACAGCTATTTACTCATGTATTTGTGTTTTGAAAATTATAATTCATTTGTTTTTTCCTCAATTGTTTTTTTCTTTGCGTCACTCAGTTTACAAAATGAAAAACTTGAAATATCGCGTTATTTACAAGTACGAGTTCCACCGTGGCACCAGTGCTGCAGAAACGGCTCGAAGGATTAATGATGTGTATGGCGGCGGTGCCGCAAAAGAAAACACAGTGCGTTTTTGGTTCCAACGTTTTCGTTCTGGAAATTTCGACCTGCAGAACAAGCCCCGTGGACGGCCGGAGACCAAAGTTGATAATGAAGAATTGAAGGCTATTGTGGAAGCGGATCCATCTCAAACCACATCCGAGTTAGCTGCAGGCTGCGGTGTTAGTGATAAAACTGTTTTAATCCACTTGAAGCAAATTGGTAAGGTGAAAAAGCTTGAAAGGTGGGTACCTCACGAATTGAGTGAAGCAAATCAACAAACGCGCGTTGACTGTTGCGTTGCATTACTCAACCGGCACAATAATGAAGGGATTTTAAATCGAATCATTACCTGTGATGAAAAGTGGATCCTATACGATAATCGGAAGCGCTCATCGCAATGGCTGAACCCTGCCGAACCAGCCAAACCATGCCCCAAGCTAAAATTGACTCCAAAAAAATTACTTGTGAGCGTTTGGTGGACTAGTGCTGGTGTCGTTCACTACAGCTTTCTTAAATCTGGCCAGACGATTACGGCAGATGTCTATTGTCAGCAACTGCAAACCATGATGGAAAAGCTAGCTGCTAAACAACCGAGGCTGGTTAATCGCTCTAGGCCACTGCTGCTTCATGAGAACGCTAGACCACACACTGCACAACAGACGGCTACCAAATTAGAGGAGCTTCAATTGGAATGTCTAAGACATCCACCGTACTCTCCGGACCTTGCCCCAACAGATTACCATTTTTTCGAAATTTGGATAACTTCTTGCAAAGGAAAAAATTCAACTCCCATCGGGCAGTCCAAACCGCCTTCAAAGATTTTATTGATTCCCGTCCGAATGGTTTTTTTAGTAAAGGGATCGATGAACTACCTATGAGATGGCAAAAGTGCATAGATATCAATGGTACATACTTTGATTAAATAAATATATTATAATAAAAAAAAATCGGCTCTATGTTCCTCCCATACTAAACGCCAATTTCATATGTAAGGACCTAATATTATGCATCACACTGAGTTCATTCAGTATTGTAACGAAGTTAGTAAACCTATTTCTTCTTAATAATGGTATCAGAATAACTCAATTAATTCACGTGAGTTGCATAGAATTTTTGCGTATCTATATTGACCTCTAAAATAAAATACTTATATACATCCTAGAATTATTTTTAAGATGATCGATTACATAAATTATTGTAGACAATTTGATGAACAATAATAATATTTTGATGCTCATTAAAATAGTTTTCTTAATGAAATACCTCATAAATACGAACATGATATTTATTACAACACCACTTGTAGATGAAAGCTTCTTTTTATATCGAAGATTAAAATTTCAATTTCTGTAAATGGGTCATTTTTTACAAGAGAGGCAAAACAAATTTAAAAAAGTAACCCATAAAAACCAAGTTTTTATTATACTCCCTTTCTTTGTAAAATATAACAACAATTAAAGACGAATTAAAACATATAACGTAACACTAAACTTACAGTAATTTAATATATTTCTTAAATGTCAGATGTTTTGAGCTTAGACAAGACACTTCATGCTTTGAAGATTAAATTCTAAAAACATTTGACAGTCAATTTAGATTTTCTTAATTCGTAGTGAAGTACCTATTATGTATACCAACGGAGTAATTCAAATTTAGAAAATATTCCGCGACGTTATCGGGCCGCCGTTGCTAGTAATCAAACTTTGGTAATGATTGCAATTTGAAAAAACCATTAAAATTTCAAGAAATCCGAAATTATACTGTAATTTTTAATATTTTTTAACGAAAATTTGAAAGATCTTCTTGATCGTCGCCACAAGTCTGCTTGCAAAGTTTCAGCTCGATTGGATCACGGGAAAAGGGTTAAAAATCGATCCAAAATGTTTTAGTCAGATAAGCAGACAAGACGACATGTAGACAAGCAGACGCTACGAGTTAAAAGAAAGGGAGTAAAAATAGTTCAAAACATTCAACTTTGGTACGATATGAACATTATCATTTTTGTAAAATTTTCTTAATTTATTACGTAAGGCGGATTCTGCAGCTTTATATATTATATTACATCCCTTTGCACATAAAAGTTTTCCATCTCTTAACGCTTTTGGTAAATTATTATTTTTGGAAAAATTACTTTATCAGTACTTTGTCCGTGAGCCGAAACATGTAAAATAATGTAATAGCACCGTTTAGGGTTTAGGTTACACCTCAATATATTCAAATTGAGATTATAATAATATCTTTGGCATAACTGTACAAAATGTATCTCTACTTTGGACAAAAACGTGACATTTTAAGGCAATTCCATAGTATTTTTATACGCACCTGTGTAAAGTATGTTTGCCATTTGAACAAGGTATTTCAGAAACCCCATAAGTCTTATTTTTTTAAGTTCTTATTTTTACATTTTTGTGTTCTTCTAAGATAATCTCACACGTCAGCCAAAAACTACATAAGTCACTACAATATCGAAAGAATAGCATCAAGTCAGGAATCGCATGTAATAGAGAAACCCCATTAGTCACTGACCAATGGTACATCATATTTTTATTTTTATAGAGTGTTGTGAAAATTGTGTACTTAAGTAGGTCACTTTTAGAAGTGAAAAGGAACATAGATGGTAGTCTCGGGCACAGAGTCTACAGAAAGCCAACCCATACGAACCGCTACTTGCATGCAGATTCCTACCACCACCTAGCGCAGAAGAGAGCTAATTAATACCTTAGCTATGATAGCTAAAAGAATATGGCAAAAAGAACATCTGCAGGAGGAGATTCGTACACTGAACGACGCGCTAGAAAGCAATGGATACCAAAAACGGCAGATACGGCACATCTTAAGAGCCAAATCCAACAGCTCCGAGAAAAGCACAGAAACTGAGATCAAAAGGATTGCTTTCGTGCCTTATATCCATAATGTAATGGACAGGATTGCCAAAGCGCTCAATGGAAGATTAAGACAGTGTTCGGCACAAACAACACAGTTAAGGACCTCTAAGACCAGCGAAGGATCGGGATCTCCTTGAGACCGACGGTGTTTATAGGCTCGACTGTCAAAATTGCGATAAAGTGTATGTGAGACAAACAGCACGCACGATTTGAAAGAGGGTTGATGAGCATAAAAGAGCATGCAAACTCGGTCATCCGGAAAAATTTGGCATTGGCTGAGCACTTTCTAGATACGGGCCACCATTTTCATTTGAGCCAAAAATCTCACACGCGCCTGGTCAAAGAAGCAATTGAAATATACAAGCACCCGGTTAATATTAATAGAGACGACGGTCTTAGGTTAAGAACCTCGTGATATTCAGAGCTGCAGGAGAAATCAAATCGACGATCCGCACAGTCCGACATCCATTAGTAGATACACAACACACTAAATCAAGACACACATACCCTGCTTTTGACACGGTACTGCAATCCAGTACTTAACATAACACAAACTTGGAGACACCCTGACTTTGGTACGGTATTGCAAGGCAATACTTAACCTACGCTTCAACTAATACTCCTCACATCAGCCCTGATGATGGACCCTGCAATGGGATCCGAAACGTTGGCCAGAGAGGTCACACATACATGGCAGAATATCCCAGGAAATTATACACAGAAGATTCTGAACGCCCGTGAAAACTTAAGGACGACTTCGTAGTGATTTTTCAGGCACTGAAAAACACAAAAAAAAAAAATTATTAAAAAAAAACATTGTATAAAGACTCTAATTTTGGTTATGTTATGACAGTTATTTAGTTCACAACATTTTTAAGCAATACAATAGTTTTATGCTTCTCATGAAAAATTAAGTATGCTTGACTTATGGGGTTTCTGAAATACCTATTGATTTGATATTAACCTTTGAGTAGGCGCGCTGCATATTTTACTACGAGTAGACGCGTGTAGCAATTTTTACGTCATGCAATACGAGTATGATATTGATCTATTATCAAATGTACCTGTACAGGAAATTATTATTTGCCAGTCATTAAAACTTCAGCTAACTTAACACAATACTTTAATTCGAAAAATACAAGTACAAGTAAAATATCGAGGATGAAGTCGTATCGTTCTGTGAAATTTAGGAGGGGAAAAAATGTTACTTAAAAGTATTTAACGGATCTAAAAGAATCCGTTAAATTTAATCTATTATTATATAACAGACTGCTAATGGAAATAAAAGATACAAAATTTGGGTAATATTGTAAAATGATTTTATAAAAAAACGGATTTATGTATTAGGCATGGAAAAAAAACTAACAGGAATATTACTTAATAAAATAAATAAATAATGAAGATAACAATTTTGTTGTGTATCATGCCCATGGATATCATATATCATCACATGGAGAGATCCATGCTTGGAGTAAGTCTAAGAGATAGAATTAGAAATGACGAAATTAGGCGCAGAACTAGAGTAGTGGATCGTGGATCGTGGAGATCAATGGGCTGGACATGTTGCAAGGCAGGATGCTACAATTTGGCCTCCCAGAGTTCTGAAATGGAGACCTCGGGAGAATAAAAGAGGCATTGGAAGACCTCAAAAGAGATGGGCCGACGATATAGCCGTTGTGGGGGGAAAGAAATGGCTACAATAAGCAAACAACAATTTATTTATTTATTTATTTTGTTTTGGGGAAAATTAACAGCAAAACAACAATCTTAAAAATATGAAATAATGGTTTTTACAATTATTCCAATTACAAATTGTCCACTGAATAAAAAATTTACTTTAACTTAACAATGAAAGATGGAAGTGTATGGAAGAGACCTATATCCAGCAGTGGAGAAATGAAGGCTGATGACGAAGAAGAAGAAAAAGATCTTGCCCACCCTAGACACATGATTATCCTAGTGAGAAGGCACTGTTATTATTAATAAATTAAAATATAAAGATAATATTAAAAAAGGGCAAATACAAGTAAAATTCCTCAGTGTAACCACCGGTTTGCAATAAGCACAATTAAGGCACAGGAAAAATGCAGAAATTTGGTCTCTATCACAACAAACTATCATAACGAGCACTATCAGATCTAGCCGACTAACTGGATAGGACACGTATGTCGTGCAAGCAGCGACAGAGTCATTAAAATAGTACACGAGGCTAAACCAACTGGGACCAGACCTGAGCAAACTCGCACGCCTCACAGATGAATCGTAATGAATCGGAAGAAGTGGAGATGCATCATCCAGGAGGCTACAGCCTTATAGGAGTTATACGGCCATACACATACAGCCCTACAGAAGTTATAAGGTCATGCACGTACGGAAGTTATACGGCCATACACCTACAGCCCTACAGGAGTTATATGGCCATACACATACAGCCCTACATGAGTTACAAGGTCATGCACATACTGGAGTTATATGGCCATACACCTACATGAGTAATAGTTTTACAGAAGTTATAAGGTCATGAACGTACAGGAGTTATACCGCCATACACCTATAGGAGTTATACGGCCATACACATAACAAGAGTTATATGTTATGTATGTTATGTACAGTTATGTACAGATCCACAAATTCATTTAACACAAACTATCACCACATTGACATTTTCAACGCAACAATAAGAAACATAAAACAAACAATATCTACACTACCGCACCCAAACTAGTTTGTACATTATATCTTCCCTTCTACTCCCGTCCCACATTCCCCTCCACCCTCTCCATTCGCTATTAATGTATGTTAAAGTAAATTTTTAAATTCAGTGGAAAATTTTTAAGATTGTTTTAAAATAAATAAATAAATAAATAAACACACAAATACACACACTCACACAAACTCACTATTGGACATGTTTTTTCTTATTTTTTTATCGATTGTATATATGCGTTTTCTTGTAATTGGCCCTAAACTCTGTACATCAATTATTGTTTTTTTCAAGATTGATTAATTATATGGCTGTAAGAAAACCAATAAATGAAAATAAAAATAAAATATGGTCATGCACCTACAGTCTTAAAAGAGTTATATGGCAAACGAAAGCAAGCTAGTTTAATAGGATTATACAAATCATAGTTTACAAAAAACTTTAATTTCCGATTTTTCATGGCTTACGTAATGAGAAAAACGAAGGCATTAAATAACTAATATCACGTTATAATTATACAGTTTTCCTTTCTTCCTGGATATTCTCTATATATTATTATTAATTTTTACTTTATTTATAGTAAAACATCGAAATAATCTATGAAAAAAGAACTAACAAAAGTATTGAACTAACTTTAATACGAATACGTAAAAATATTGCGAATATGACACCTATTTGTTCTTGAAAGTATCCTATCAACTTAGAATCCAGATAAAATATAGATATAGAACAACTTTGAAGGAAATATTGATCAGAATACACAAGAGCTGAAACAAAACATGAAAATGATTATATTTGGATACGATGATAAACTATTTATAATTAGTGAAATCCACAGCACGCAATGTGTTCTGATTTATATTTCCAATAAATACGTGAGCCAGTACGAAGCCTCCTTATTGATCCTTCCCCTAAAGTTTTCTGGTGAAACTCAAAACGTTTTTTAATGACAAAATTTCCATTTCACATTACTACCCTCGGGCACCCCCAATCCTAGGTCAAATTTTATTATGAGAGATGTAAAATATTACATTTTTCATCAACAATTCTATGAAGATAATATAATATGCTTTTTTCTGTTTTTTTATATACGAAGCGAGGGTTATGTGAAATGGAAGAAGAGAAGAGTCTTAATGTGAGCTATGTAATTTTTTATTGAAAAATATTTTAACAGAAAACCTTCGAAAAAAGAATCGAAAAGACAAATTAGCTCCTTTTTCATTATTTTTAAATTTATACTTTACTTACATTTTTACTACATAACTATATATATAAAATACAAGATACATCTAAAAAATTATTATAGATGTTGGATACCAACATAAAATACTTTGAATAATCTATGTTTTTCTATGTTGTCCCACCTTTATCCTATTCCTCTCCCCCCTCAAGCAGGAGACCGTCAGCGATTGGTTTGCTCGTGTTAAGTGGTTGGACAAAAAACCCCGACAGGATCGGCTGTGTGTATTTTATCTCCGCTCATCCGAAGTTTCGGAACTTCATATCGAGATCATATCTCCTATTGTGTATGTGTCTTTGAACAAGGTATCCAGAAGAATATATAGTCCACAAAGAACCTGGATGCAACGGGAGACCGACAGAAATTGAGACAGGAGGGAATATAATTGGAATCCGGTGAGTTAATTCCATGCCTCATTCCCTTTTCTTCTGACGCATAGTCTGCGCTTGCAACAGTGGGTATGAAATTTTTTTGTTTAATTGTATAATATGTAGTACGATGCTACTATACTGGCCGAAAACGAAGTTGACTTACAGAGAATTCTTTACAAGTTCCATCTTGCATGCAGGAAGTACAACATGATCATTTACATACTCTTGGCATTTAAAGCTCATGTTTTCGAGAAGGTATTGCTAGTATTTAACATAACACTAACACGTCCCATCAGCTAGATCAACCCTTATGGTGAATCCTGCAATAGGGGCTGATATGTTACGAAGATGGTCACGATTGAAACAATCGACGAGCCTCTACGTGAAGACGTATAAATGTGGTTGAGGCGTAAATCATACATATCTTAAGACATAAGGGTGTGATATTTAACCCTTGCTGTTAATAATAATAATAATAAATCATTTATTTGTAATATTTACTGCAAACACTTAATTTTTTATAAAATATACAATCAAATTCATTTTTATCTACATGAGTTTATTTATTTAAATCAACCGTTTTCGATAAAATCTTTTTATCTCACTAGGCTGATTAAAATCTAAGCTGAAAGAACAGAATACAGATATTATTTTTTTAAATACAATTAAATTCATATTCAGAATATTTTTCCAAATTTTTCAGAACACAGTGCTTGATTTTGTCCATAATTAGTCAAGATATAATATATCGTAAGCCCTATAAACACCCAAAGACTTCCATATCCACATTCCCATAAAAAAATATGATTTCGTCTCATAAACATCTATAATATATCTAAAATTCATATTGTTACAAAAAAAATCACTGTAAATTTTACGAAATAATTTCAATTATTTTAATTTATTGCATGGAAAAATTTAATTTAATTTATTATTATTTTTTAAAAAGTTACTCTAAAAAATTACATATTTAAATTTATTAAATATATTTCTTTACAACATTTTAGCAATATTTTTCTGTTGGCGTATTATTACTCTGCACTGTACTTTTAACTTGAGAGATGTATTACTTGAGCAGAAGTTAATGAAAAGGTTCCGCTAAATGACGTACTCTGAACGCAAATATAATGAGTAACCCCCGTTATACCCTTAAGTACTCGGAAAACCAACCGCTTCTAAATATTCCATCACTTTTGCGTAGCTACAAGGTTAACAATAGAAATAAGAAAACCAGAAAATGACCAACAAATAGAGGTTCCTTAGAAATGTACAGATTTTTAATACTAACAGGACGTTGATGGTGGTAAAACAAGATACAATATGGATACGGATGCAATCTTATATAAACAAGTACCGGGAGAAACTCCCGTAGGAACTGAGGGGAATATCTAAACCATGCACGCTGCAGTAAATATGCGAAATAACGGCAGGGATAAATGTTTGAAACAAGCACAAAAGTTTATGACTTTTGTTTTATGTAAAGTGTGTTAGATATGAATGAAGCGATGGGGTAAAAGACAAAGGTGGTCGACTAAGGTAATAAAAAATATAAGTTACTGAAATGATATTTCGTTTTGTAAAAAATGAGTCAGAAATATTTAAAAAAATGCAAATTTTGATATTGCATAATTCCATAAATTTTGATATAAGGTCATTACTTCTTGAACATTTTCACTCACAATTTGTCCTGTGAGGTTTTTAATGTTTTACAAATAAACTTGTATATGTACGGCGTGTATTGAAATTATAATATACTAGTGCGCAGAGCTGCGCAATACTCGAGTATATATTCCGATCCTGATTGCACGCATCAGTTGAAGAAAGTATACTTTGCTAGTACGCAAAAATCGAGCATATTTTCAAGCACCAAATACAAAAATATAACTTGAAAACATACTACGTTAGTTTCACTCCGCAATAGCCGAGTATCTTGTTTATAATAATTGTAACAAATTTCTTAATAAAAGGTGATTGTTATTTCAAATGCCTTATTAAATTTGTAAAACTAAACACTGGCTTTATCAGTTTGCCCCGTAATATATACAATATGCAAGTCACTACAGTAAGCTAGCATTTATGGTGTTAAACAACAACTAAAAATTAGATTAAAATCCCATTTTTTATGGCTATATACATATGTGGTGATCAATGCATGAGAAGAAGGCTGCTTTTTAGGGTCACCACCCGTCATGTGATGGAAATTGTTTGATGATTTTATTCGCTTCATAAAACAAGTATAAGTTGTTCATTATTACGATAATAAAGATAATGATAAAGACTCGACGGACTAGGGCCTCTAGCCTACGCCGGGGGTTGCTGAGAGACTGACTTGCCCGTATAGAGCGTTGGCTAGTTTTTGTATGTTTTGCGAAAAAAGAACTCTCCTGTAGTCTAGCTGACCTGCGATGGGTAACTGACGATGCGATGACCTGTATAGACTCTTGTACCCTGCTGTGCCTAGATTTTGTTTACGCGGCACTCTCGCCACGTTTGTGTGTGTGTGGCCTAAATTGGTGGTTTATGTATTACGGTATGAGACGCCATGCATACAAGTGAAAATAATTTTAAAGAATATTTACAATATATTCCATTCAAATATTCACAAGTCTAAGTTTATTATTCCAATTTATTTTACTACATTAGTGCAGTACGGGTGCGTATTGGCTCAGTATACATTCAATAAACGCATATGTACGAGTATGAATGTAAGTAAATGATAAATATTTCCAATAAATAAAATTGTCTTATTCACTGCTCCATCCCCGAGTTATCATAGCCTTAAAAACTTCCCTCAAAGTTATCGAACATCGATTCAAAATTTGACTCCGAAACATCCCTTTGAGCCGTGCCCGCGAGACACGCGGCCCGCCTATTTTTAAACAATGTCAAACAAAACCGTAAAACGTAAACTTCCCCAGAGAATAAAGTCGTTAATCATAGAAATTTTCCGGCGTAAAGTACGCGGGGGTTGAATGGGGTGTCTTTGGTCGAATACGTAGATGCGTACGGCTCGCTACGATAATTTAAAACAAAATGAAATTTAAAATATGCAAAACAACTTCGGAGAATGCGACGTTTTTCTTCGTTTTAATTTTTGAACGAATCATCCGAACGCTTGAACGAAAGAATGAATCACAATCCCGAGGCGTTCGCGTTTGAATTATTATTCAGCGTCGCGTTGAGAGTGAGAACGGCAATTTATTTTAGGCAAATGTATCCCGACGACAAATATAATATTTGCGCGTGGAATTTAAATTTTAACCTTTCAAACTGAAGACATAAGAAATATGGTGATTTGTTTCGGAATGACTTTCATCGTAAATATGTACATAAAAATTTACAATAATTTTTCAGACGCGGAATATGTATTATGTTAACTATCGATTAAACTTTTACGTTTTGAGTAGGTACTTGTCGGTATTATAAAATATGAATTATCATTTTTTATTTTCCAATTTATTTGAGAATTCTTTTACTTACAGCGGCCTGGAAAAACTTTACAGAAGACTGGCTAAACTATTGCTTTAGTTTTAAAAAAATAAAGTTTGGTAAATGTCCATTAATGTGATTTTACTATGAAAACGATTATATTAGGTCCTTACATATGAAATTGGCGTTTAGTATGGGAGGAACATAAAGCCGATTTTTTTTATTATAATATAATTATTTAATCAAAGTATGTACCATTGCTATCTATGCACTTTTGCCATCTCATAGGTAGTTCATCGATCCCTTTACTAAAAAAACCATTCGGACGGGAATCAATAAAATCTTTGAAGGCGGTTTGGACTGCCCCATCGGAGCTGAATTTTTTCCTTTGAAAGAAGTTATCCAAATTTCGAAAAAAATGGTAATCTGTTGGGGCAATGTCCGGAGAGTACGGTGGATGTCTTAGACATTCCAATTGAAGCTCCTCTAATTTGGTAGCTGTCTGTTGTGCAGTGTGTGGTCTAGCGTTATCATGAAGCATCAGTGGCCTAGAGCGATTAACCAGCCTCGGTTGTTTAGCAGCTAGCTTTTCCATCATGGTTTGCAGTTGCTGACAATAGACATCTGCCGTAATCGTCTGGCCAGATTTAAGAAAGCTGTAGTGAACGACACCAGCACTAGTCCACCAAACGCGCACAAGTAACTTTTTTGGAGTCAATTTTCGCTTGGGGCATGGTGAGGTACCCACCTTTCAAGCTTTTTCACCTTACCAATTTGCTTCAAGTGGATTAAAACAGTTTTAACACTAACACCGCAGCCTGCAGCTAACTCGGATGTGGTTTGCGATGGATCCGCTTCCACAATAGCCTTCAATTCTTCATTATCAACTTTGGTCTCCGGCCGTCCACGGGGCTTGTTCTGCAGGTCGAAATTTCCAGAACGAAAACGTTGGAACCAAAAACGCACCGTGTTTTCTTTTGCGGCACCGTCGCCATACACATCATTAATCCTTCGAGCCGTTTCTGCAGCACTGGTGCCACGGTGGAACTCGTACTCGTAAATAACGCGATATTTCAAGTTTTTCATTTTGTAAACTGAGTGACGCAAAGAAAAAAACAATGGAGGAAAAAACAAATGAATTATAATTTTCAAAACACAAATACATGAGTAAATAGCTGTATAAATTTGGATTTGGAATTCCTAACAAAAGAGAAGATATTTGAGATCAAATTTGCCAGTACGGCAAAACGCCAATTTCATATGTAAGGACCTAATATTATTTAGTATTTGTGATATGAAGGTATGAAAGCAAAGAAGAATAAATTGAATTCTAGATTTCATAGGAAATATATCGCTATCCCTTCAAACTGTATGTTTCCAAATCAATATCATTTTTGAGAATGTTCTTAGGTTTTCACGGCCACTCAGAATCTTCAGGTTTGTGTTTTATGGGGTATTATGCCGTGTTATTACGACCTCGGACCATGCAATAGGATGCAAAATGTCGGCCGGAAAGGTCGGAATAACACGGCATAATACCCCAAAAAAACAAAAACCTGGAATTATTGCGTTTTCGAATAGCGCCACATCAAAACACATTACAGGTATGAATGTAGGTTTCCTAGTTTCCAGAAAATTTTCTTGGGTAGCGACGAGTTTGTTTGTATTTAACTCAGAAACTCTCAGTGAGATATTGCTGTCTTTGCTTTTATACCCCTCATATATTGTAAATAAATCAAACAATAATTTCGTTGTCTGTCGTCTGTCTGTCTGCCTGTCTTTTTGTCCGTAATTTCGTTCGAATTCACGGCTCAAAAACCAAATTAAACTGGCTGAGATGGGGCTTGACCTCCGAAGCAGCAAACCTGAACCGGCCGCCTAACGCATATTGCTACCGCCGCCTCTCCGTAGACCGCCAAAAAATACTATATACTAGAGTTTAGAAAATACGCGAACCATTTCATGTTCCACCCAGCAAAAGCGCCAGGGCTTAAAATATAACCTTATTAACTGCCGGCGGGGGGAAATATAATAAAAGTAGTTTTTTTTAATAGAGATGCGAACACGGAATACGTGTCACATCAATATTCTTACTATTTTAAAACTAAGCTAAGCGCTTTTGCTATGAAAGTAGGACTAACTTGCCTGTATGGGGTGAAGTTCGAAGTCGCGACCTTTGTATCACGAGGCGAGAGTCCTAACCACGAGACTAACAAACTATTATTACTATTTCATGGGTGTCGGCTATAAAAAGTAAAACTTATTCTTTGGGAACCGGCATGTAAAATTACCGTCATTTTTGACGGGTTACAGCAAGTAGTAAAATATATTTTTTTTGTTGACAAATAAAAATTTATGGCGTCAGCCTTAAGTACCGATAATTTGCTTTTAGTATTCAATTTGTGTTCCGCGAATACCGACAAGAACGCAGATGTATTACGTTCACGGTAGTGATGGGTCCGCTCTGTACTCACTACTACAATGTAGTACTACACCACATTGAAGTGCACACTTCGCACACTTTGATGTGTAGTGCACACTACAAACTACAAACATCAAAGTTATTGAAAGTATAAACTTCAAATAGTACACTTCATTTCAAAGCGAACACTACAAAGTACATACACTTCAAAGTTATCGTTAAATAGTGCATTTTTTACGTGAAATTTTTGGAAAGTTAATGTAGCTAAACGAAGAAATTTCTGGAAACTGTAACAACCCTCCCCCCCATGGTTTTTTTTTTTAGGTCGCCAAATTTTTATTTCGGAATAAAATACTTTCATATAAATTACTTCATTTCATTACTTCACTTCATTATTATCACAATTACTTCACTTCATTTACTTCACTTCAATTACTTCACTTCAATTACTTCACTTCATTTCGTAGTACTACAATTTCTTCACTTCAAGTAGTTTTTACTACAATTGTAGTGTACACTTTGTAGTCTTCAAATTGGTGAACGTGTGTGTGTTGTACACTTCATTTTGAAATGTAGTTTTTCCCTTCGCTAGTTCACGGTAATAAATAATTTATTCATATCTCGGGCTGTTGAAGGTTTCGGGCCTTCACTATTGGATGAATACTTTATTACGTAAGGGATGATTCCCTCCAGCCTGCGCGCGTGTGCCGGTAGCTGGCGCTGGGGGTTGTCGCGCAGCTTCCCTCGTAAACCACGTGTGATAAAACTTTACTTCTGCTTCCGGGGAAATAAAGAAACTCGATGCCGGGTCGTAAATTTAAGGGATGGACTCATTTGATAGGGGAGGTTAGGCTGCAATTAATGGCGTTATAACTTAATTATGTAAAAGGGTTGGCGTATACCAAATCGGACCGTCTTCTGTTGTTTGTTTGTTTGGTGCTGAAGATATGGTGGATGTTTGATTTTGGTTTACTATTTTGTTCAAGCCGTTCAATTGTTCAAACATTATCTGGGATGGTAGGTATATTTAGCATTTGGAAATCAATCTAACAAACATATCTACCCTTTGTAGTGGTGTAAGTCTTTGAGTTTTGACACTAATTGCGTTGATGCTATTTTTCTGATTGGGTAGAGGTGGTATTGAGATGGTAATGATACTCAAATAAGGCTACTTATTTAAAAATAAAACTTTTTATTATTTTAACTTTTTTATTATTTTTTAAAATTATTTATTTAGTCATCCAATAGCAAGACCTAAACACACGGTAAGTAAAACTAACCCATAAAAACCAAGTTTTTATTACACTCCCCGGGGTCATTACTTATTTGTAATGATTCCAATTTGAAAAAAACATTAAAATATCGAAAAATCCAAAATTATACTATAATTATTAAATTTTTTTAAACGAAAATTTGTTAGGTCATTTTTTTTATTGCCACGAGTCTGCTTGCAAAGATTCAGCTCGATTGAATAACTGGAAAAGGGTTAAAAATCGATCTAAAGTTTTTTCGTCAAGCAAGCAGACGCCGCGATAAAGGGAGTAAAAATATTTAAAAAATAGTTACATATCTCCTGCAAATATAGGAAGACACAGATAAGATTATAATAATTTTATATACTTATTTAACAAAATGTTTAAAATTTAACATAAAAATAAAAGATCAATTTAATAGACATAGATAAAACTCAGTGATAATAAGGAGGAAAAGTGAATGTGAACAGTAAAAAAAGTGTCATTATCCCTGTGAACTTCATATGGATAGTGGCGCGTTTGCATCTATGTATATGCCACAAATGACGCGCATTATCAGAGACAGTGACGAGTTTCCAGTATATACCTCACCATATGACAGTACTCTTCATATTTGATATTGAAAATATCAATTGATTTGAAAAGATTTTATTATAAAAGAGTTTATTATAGTCTGATCATATACGTTAGATGAGAGATGTAAAGATACAATTACGACGAAGTTTTGAATGTTGTGGAAGACTGAATTAAAAATATTAAATGATTATACGTACATAGTTTGCGTGTTCACATAACTAGAAGTCATGCAGGTTTTGCCGTGGAAACTGCAGCTACTAACTATTTCTTTAATTCCCCACTGCAAAGGCTTCCTAGACTAGCAAACAGATACTAGCAACTTGATGTCTTTGCCAATAACCGTATATTATTCAAACATATATTAAAAGGTGAATTGAAAGATTACTAGTATTTTTCGAATTGGACTTAAATAATTGATTTATATTTTTATGTATATTTTTTTATTATATTATGACTTTCAAAGCTTATGCTATTGCTTTACTCTACATTTTTTTTTGGTTTTGAATTTCTACTATATTATGTTTTTCTTATGCGTCTGCTTGTTATATACTTGCTTCTTACATTATATTATATTTATCTTTATATATTTTTATCTCTATTTTAAGTATTTTCTTTCCACTTTATGTCATTATGTTCACATGTTTTTATGTTTACGTGTTATTATTATTTTTTCTTTAAACTATATATGCCATTAATGTACACATTATCTATCTGTTGTAAAAGCCCTATAAGGCGTAAATTAATAAGTTAACAGTACAAAATAAACAAGTAAGTAAATTAATAAATAATATTAAAAAAAACAAATTCTTATTGTGAAGTTGCAATTTCAAAACAAAGTTCTGTTATTATACGATTTATTATATTAAGAATTATTAAACTATTTTTAATAATCAATAAATTAGAAAAGACATACAGAAAAAATCAAATCAAATAATTAACGAAAAAATATTTTAACTGTCACCGGGACTCGAACCACGGACCTCCAATTGGATTGCTTTGAAAATGGAATAAAAAAATTTGATTAATTAAAAGAGACTACATGTACGGTCGAAAAATTATCGTTAACTAACCAGACTGTCATGGCGAAATTGGATAATGCGCCATTGCCGGATAGAATTGGAGGTCAGCGGTTCGAGTCCCGGTGACAGTTAAAATATTTTTCCGTCAATTTGATTTTTTCTGTATGTCTTTTCTAATTGATTAATAAAAATTGTTTGTTAAATAGTAGTTAAAAACTATTCTGTAAAAGAATATAGACAGATACAAGTACGATGAAACCCTGATTAATGTGAAAGAATGATTGAAGATTATTCAGAAAATGTACCTTTATACAAACATTTTGTTTAATCGTAACTGTACACTTTTAAACGACAAACTCAGGTTCAAATAGTAATATTTGAATAGGTCTACTCGTTTGTCTGCAACTGAATTGCGAAATAAGCATTTCATACAATGGTATATAAATCCAATCAACACAGTCTATCACAATAACTCTAATTTAATATTTTGGGGACAAAATAATGGTGAATACTTAAGCGTGAGTAAGAGCATTTGACAATGCCGTTGGCATGAAAACCCCACGTAGCAATGAGTTACTGCTGTGATCTGTGACCTTAGAGCTACGATCTTTGGGTATTCGCTAAATAATTGTCTGACCTTAGCCATTATATAATCATTGGCATAAAAATCAAATAAATTACGAGCACAATACCCCGTTTTCGTTAAATTTAATAACATTTCTGGTTTTAATATTTATATTTGATTAAGAATATTTTGTAGGCTAGAAAAGTGAACAAATCCACAAAGTCGATATTAAAAGAAAGAAGAAAAAGAACAATTGTGTCTCATAGGTACTGAAACAATTTGTTTATTTACTTATTGTATTTATTTATACAGTAGATACATAATGTTTTTTTTATAATAAATTGATTCTATATTAAAACATTTTTACAGACATTATACTCCCCATAATATGAGCCAAGGCTCGAGCTTATGGGAGGAGTATTTATAAGCTAAGTTAAAGTATAAAAGCAGAAATCATTTAGATGAAGTAATTTTATTTATTATACAGAAACCATATGAGACATTATGTGGGCAATGTTACAATTCACCGTTGTCCAAAATCAAGGATTTGACTTCTTTCTTAAACTATTCGTATTTTGGAATGTTCCTTTCTTGAAATTTGTTTTGCGACAACAATGTATTGTACCATTTAACTCCCAAGTATGTAAAATAATGTTGTGCCATGGTGGTTCTAAAATTTGGTATCTTTATTTGTTTGTCCCTTTGTTTGTTGTCTATTACTTATACAGTCTAAAAGGTGACATTTATATATAAAATAATCTCTGAAAATTTGGCAAAGGGAGTTTGTTTTGTATATTTTTTTGAGTGATATTACATTAAATTATTGAAATATATTTACAGTAGGATAGTCATAAGGTTTTTTGAGAATCGTTAATAATTATTTTTTGCATTATGATTAATGGCTGTACGGTGGACTTATAAACCCCTCCCCGCTCAATATATTCGTATAAATTAATTGGACTATAGCGACTCGGTTCACGCCTACGCAAGCAAGTCTGATCAAGGCTTATCTTCCCAGACAAGCTTGACATCCAATTGTCTGTGGTTTCTTTCACGTCACCATTGATAGTATTTTTTACGTGCATCACATGAAGTCGTTTATTTGGCTCGACTTTTAAATATGCAATAATGAGTGTGCTGATAAGCCGAAATTGTGAGAATCGTTCGATCAGTTCCAAGTCCTCGCTACGACAGACCTTACCTAGAACAGACCTTTAAATCGGATCGGGCGGACCTCCGTTGTGCACCCAAAGAATTTATTTCGGTGCATAGCATGTTATCCCAATTACAATAATTTCGTTGTCTGTCTGTTTGTTTGTCTGTCACCGTAACTTCGTTCAACGTCCATAACTTTGTACTAAAAAAAAATTTTAAGATTTTTTTTCACGAATAATTTTTTTTCGATATTCTATTACGTTTTATTTTTCGACTTTTTACGATTTTTTTTTTAAATAAAATAAATTAATAAATATTTCTTAGGAACCGACTATTTCTATAATTTTACTTTCTACCTCCAGTGAGGAATAAAAAAGAATGAATATCTACACATTTTGCAACTGAATATTATGAATAGATTTTAATAATGCTTTTAATGATTAATTGTTATACGGTGTACAGTTTCAGTTGGTGTCAGGTATTTCAGATCATAGACCATTTTTAGTGTTTTGTTTTGCTGTCGTTGGAGTTGAAGTACAATGTTGTTACAGATGACAATAGTTTGGTTCTAATATATCTAATTCTATCTATCTAATCTAATATATCTAATATAATAATCGGTTCACGTCGCTGTGGCTACGGAATAAGAGAGTCCGCAAAATGGCGCCTCTCGCTTTAAACCATTCGCTCTCTCGTTCTTACATGCCGTCTGTCACTCTCATTCATCAGACAGACGTCACTCGGATTAAATTCTTTAGTAGTACTTCAAAGTTCATACACATGCAATCTTATTCCAAAGAATCTCAATAAATTTTCAATTCTGGACTCTAATTTAACTCAAGTCGCACTAATGTTAAATAAATGGCACCGGTATGAATTAATAAACACAGCTGGTGGTGCCGTCTGGCTGTGATATTTTAAGATTTTCCATTCAGAATGGCAACCTTTTTAAGGATACGGTTGGCAAAGTTTCAAACCAATTGGGTATGTGAAGTGTGGAGGGAGCTAGAAAGAGAAGTGAGCGCTAATTGAGTTCAGTATTTTATGGTTGGTGGAAGTTTACGCTATCGTACGGAATAAAAATGTTTTTTTTTATTTATTGATACGGAATTAAAGGTTTAAAAATATATTTGAGTGCGAAATAAAATTACACTGCTCGTAAATATATCCAAAAGTATAGAATGAGAATATGGGAACACCGATATTAAAAGTATAATTATAAAAATCACTATTTTTTATGCAAATCTATACCGTTCGACTGATCGGACTCTAAATTTGGAAACTTATTCTTTAGGACCCGGCGGGTATCATAGGTGATATTTGCTCCCTCCCCCTGATATATTTCCGATGCAAATCTATACCGTTCAAATCAAACCTTGGTTTCTCCCCATAAATTTATTTTCAACTCAATATTTAACCTATGCAACGCCGGGTACGAACAGCTAGTCAGCTATAAATTTGTTATTTTTTTTTAATTCTCGCTTAAAATTTTCACCAGGCATTTTAGGACATAAGAAAATTCCAAAATTTATGAATCGATTTTTTCAAAACGTCTAGGTAGATGTTCCCCCTTAAGCCACTTTTTTTTTTATCTTATTTGGATATAAAAAGTTTTTGAAACATCCAACGGAATGATAAGAACATAAAGTCTTGCAATGTATAACTACAATCTGACATCTCTATCAAATCTATACCTATAAAACTCAATGTCTGTCTGTCTGTCTGTTCTCTATAAATCCACACCGTTTGTTCGATTCGATTCAAATTTTGCATACTCATGCATTGGGACCCGGCGGGTAACATAGGCAACATTTCCTCCCTATTCTCATACCCCTTCCCCTCCCCATGACATATTTTCGATGCAAATCTGTACCGTTTGACCGATCGGACTCAAAATTTGGAAACTTATTCTTTAGGACTCGGCGAGTAACATAGGCGATATTTCCTCCCTATTCTCGTACCCCTTCCCCTCCCCTGAGTTATTTTCGATGCAAATCTATAACGTTCGAATCAAACCTTTGTTACCCCACAAATTTATTTTCAACTTAATCCTTAACCCGTGCAACGCCGGGTACGAACAGCTAGTACTTAATAATATTGTTTTAATGTCTATATTTAACGTAGAATTTCTACCTGCTAGACTTCAGCAGCCATTGCTAAATTATGTAAAATTACTAACCGCATCCTTCTCTATTCGTATCTTATTCTGTTAGAGACTATTTTAAATGTAAATAATAAAAATTATAATTAGAATTTGAAGAGCTTTAAATTGTTATTCTAAGCTAATTGCTCGTTTATTCAGTTACTGACTGGGTATTGAGTTCTAAATTATAAATAGAGTCCACGGAAAAGAGGTGCTTAGTCACATTTTGAACTTTTCGAGAAAATTCAAATTAAAAATTGACAGACTTCGAAATGTCAATTCACTTCATTTTAGGCTTAAAATATAATAAAATTAATGTTATTTGGAATGTGGATTTAACGAATATGTTTTCACTAGAAAATTGACAGAAAAAAAACTATAGAAATAGTAAATAGCACATATCGAGGGTGGAAAGCTAAATAAAGCTAAAAAAGCTGATTATTTAGAACTTTACAGGAGAGCGAAGGAAAGCTCTGTCAATCTGACTTTGTCAATGTTTCATTTATTATTAAACGACTTTTATATTTGTTAATTCAAAATACATCGGAAATTGTTTAATATTAAAATGAACAT
This sequence comes from Agrypnia vestita, assembly GCA_016648135.1. Lineage (NCBI taxonomy): Eukaryota > Metazoa > Arthropoda > Insecta > Trichoptera > Phryganeidae > Agrypnia > Agrypnia vestita. The sequence continues at coordinate 4,606 of JADDOH010016906.1, read as the reverse complement.
TGACAAAATCAGATTGAAAAAACATTACTTTGCTCTGTAAAGTTCGAAATAATCACTAACACCCTTTTGGGTTTCTACCGTCGATATGTTAAAATAATTCGTAAGAAAGTTTGTAAACATTAAGAAGTATATTGTTTATTACTCCACAAATATAGAGGTATCATTACTAGCTGCGAAAATCTATGTATAACTTGTTCGTGTGGAAAGAATACATGTTATACATAGAACGCATAAGAATACATTAAAAATTTGATATGTGGATGTTCTTTAGTTGAAATTGTGAACGTAGCATTGTGCATAGTGATCACTTAAGCCAGCTCATACGAGTCGTGAGCCTTCGTGTAAAAATACTTCATATTCACAGCTTCGTCTCTGTGAAACTTCTTTAATTAATCTTGAATACCATAGACGATTCTATTTTCGTCTTTCAGATAAAAAAATTGAAGGTCTCGTCGCTTTCTTCCCGGTTTGCGATTTTTTTAAACATCCGTAACTCGGAAATGGACACGTTTTACGTTCGGTCTGTTTGAAAACTAATAGAGATTGTAAAATGCAGTAAAACTGCATCAAATCTCACATTTGTCAAAAAACATACGAACAAATATTGCGAATATTTTGAGTTTGTCCAAATTTTTCGGAACACAGTACTGGATTTTGTCCCCGGGGAAATCATTAATCAAGAAATATTAAAGATGTCTCATAGAGAAGAAATTAAGTTTTTTACCGTAAAGGAGATATGGAAGTCTTTAGATATTCATAGGGCTACCTACTTTCCCATAAAAAGATAATTTCGTCAATTTGTGACATCTATAATATATCTTGATTAATGATGTCCATGGGAACAAATTATTTTTATTTGGATAATTAAATAGATAAAGCATTATTGAGAATCTACACTCTATTCCTTTTTACTCCCTTTCGTTTAACTCGTAGCGTCTGCTTGCTTGTCTGTCGAAAAACATTTGAATCGATTTTTAACCCTTTTCCCTTGATCCAATCGAGCTGAAACTTTGCAAGCAGACTCGTGGCGACGATAAAAATGATCAACAAATTTTTGTTTAAAAAAAAATAATAATTATAGTATAATTTCGAATCTTTAGAATTTTTTTATTACTCCCTTCCCTAGCGTCGCCCGACTCGAGCTCAACGCGTGGGGTATCAGCCACCAAGCGCCAAACCTGTATCAACTAGTAAATGAGAAAGGGAGTATAATAAAAACTTGGTTCTTGACGAAGTTAAGCTGGTTGTATCGAAGTGTAGCGAGTCTTTGAGATCTCGTATCATCTCAGGGTTAACCCAAGAGCCGACATATGTAATGTCGCAACATATATATATGCATTATGAAAATGTTATTTTTCGGGAACTTCGCGGATTTGTAAAAATATTTTATTTTTGCGCTATATTTCGGTTGCACTGGGATAACCATTCTCAAGCTGGTCTCTCTGACAGTTTAGAGATAACTATCTCTAAACGTTAACGAGCTAACTATCTCTAAATGTTATCTCTAATCTGTCAGAGAGACCAGCTTGACAATGGTTATCCCAGTGTAACCAAAATATAGCGCAAAAATAAAATATTTTTACAAATCCGCGAAGTTCCCGAAAAATAACCTTTTCATAATGCATATACCTCTTCGCGAAAACTTCTATTTAAACATATATATATAACATAATACCAACAGTAGTACAATAATAATATTATTAGGTGACTAAAATAATGTATCAGTAAAGATTTCAATTTGATCAAAGCCAGTGATAACACTACAGTTAGGATTAAATCGTTTTCACATAAAGCCTCCAACGGCCATTGCTCGTAAATCTTTAACGGTTCATTTTTTAAATAACGACCTCCGAAGCCTTCGGCCTCGTTACAAAATTTTTATTTGCAATTTTTCTCTGATAAAAATAATAAAATAGAACCTCGCAGGTATTAAACGGCAGTCAGAGGGGGCGGTGAAAATGTGAAAGCAATCAAATTTCCAACCCCGCGCGCGCTGAATTTTTCATTGCTTTGATCGGTTTAGTGGAAGTTTTGTTGTCAAATCGATGAATACACTTTTTTCGCCACTGTTTGATAAAATTCCAAATTGATATTTGCATACCTTTGGAGCGCAGCGCGGCCACATGGCGTGCCGCGATTTCCGTCTGGCATTTTCATCTGAAACAACGAGGCGTTTTTATTAATATTAAGGCTACGTTCACATGACCGCGCGGTACCGCGCGGAACTACTCACCGCGCGGTACAAGATCTTAATAAATAGAGTTTATTGTCTACATTAACGCGCGGCACCGCGCGGTACCGCTCCTACCCGCGCGCAAGATCTTGACCCGCGAGATCCTACAAGCCTCTATCGACCCGTTCAGTTGATCCGCGCGGTTTGAGACGGACAGACACATAGATCGAAGAAAATGAGTAGCGAAGACGTATCTATCGATTTGCTTATCGATGAAATTAAAAAAAGAGATGCCATTTGGAATCTTAGTTCGAAGGACTATTCAAATAAAATAATAAAAAGAAGATCTTGGTGATACCTTGATGCAATACCTTATAGCATGATCACTATGTTTTAAATCGTTTTCAACGCAATCATATAAAAAAATCGAAGGATGTAACCGACATCCTGAATTAGTTAAAAAAATTCTCTTTGTGTAGTCTCAGGTCGGGATATAAAGTAAAAAATAGGCTTGAAGAAAGTCTTTGACTTAAAATAGGATGCACCCAGTATCTTCTTTGTCTTCTTCTGCGATGTTTCAGTTTTAGGTATAAAATCCGTAAGCAAATTGCCTCCTCCACATCCATTCTCTAACAATGTTGATGCCGGACTGGCTCGCGCACAATGCTGTCATGTGAACGCTCTCACCGCGCGGTACCGCGCGGGACCGCGCGGTCCATGTGAACGTGGCCTTATGCAAACACAGCGGTAGTCTTACCCAGTACAATGTAGTACTACATTACATTGAAGTGCACACTTCGCATATTTTGATGTGTAGTGCACACTATAAACTACAAAAACCAAAGTTATGAAAGTATACATTTCAAATAGTACACTTCATTTCAAAGCGAACACTACAAAGTACATATACTTCATTCATTTTTTACGAATATGAAGAAATCTCTGGAAACTGTAACAACCCCCCAATGAAGAAATCTGGCTGGCGACCTTTTTATTTTTTTTTTGGTTTTACTTCATTTCATTACACTTCACTTCATTAATACTACAATTACTTCATTTTATTACTTCACTTCATTTACTTCACTTAATTTCGTAATACTACAATTACTTCACTTCAAGTAGTTTTTACTACAATTGTAGTGTACACTTTGTAGTCTTCAAACTGGTGAACGTGTGTGTGTTGTAGTCTTCATTTTGAAATGTAGTTTTTCCCTTCGCTATTACCCAGTAGTAGTTGCGGTGCGTACATAAAAATGATGGTATTCCGCGTGGAACTTAACTTTTCTTACTTTCCGTTTTATACTTATAAGTTTTTTATTTATTACTAGCTGTTCATATCCGGCGTTGCACGGGTTAAGAAATAAGTTTAAGATAAATTTGTGAAGGTAAACAAAATTTTGATTCGAACGGTTACATTTGCATCAAAAATATGTCAAGGGGAGGAGAAGGGGTATGAGAATAGAGGGAAAATGTTGCTTATGTTACCCTCCGAGTCTTAATAAATAAATTTCCAAATTTTGAGACCGATCAGTCAAACGGTACAGATTTGCATCGAAAATATGTCAGGGGGAGGGAAAGAGGTATGAGAATAGGAGGGAAATGTTGCCTATGTTACGCGCCGGTTTCTAAAGCATAAGTTTGCAAAATTTGAATCGAATCGGACAAACGGTGTGGATTTGTATAGAGAACAGACAGACAAGTATTGAGTTTTATAGGTATAGATAGATGTATGTATTTGTAAAGTCCATAGCCGGTGTTACCGTTTTGAAGTGCAATAAAAATGGGAAAGGTGTTCCTTTGTTTTGAGCAGGACATGAGAAATAAAGATTTATGCAAAATTGTGAAAGTAGGCAAAAATGAAATATAGGGCAAAGCACGGTGGAGTGACTATATTTCCTCAGGATCCTAGAGTGCAACTTAACGAAATATAGATAACATTCAATAGAGTACATATATATATATCGGTGGAATTCCGAAATAAGAAGGACCTGTGACGTTGAGGATATTGTCCGATGGGGAAGATCTAGAAGACGTTACTGAAGAGATCATGTGGAGAAAGCTTGTTCTGAGAGAGTAGTGAGCATAGCAGCAAACAAGCTGCCGTCTGGTACCAGACTCCTAGGAAGGCCGCATAAAAGATGGCGAGATAGCTGGACATCTGTATCCCAAGAACAGAACGCACTCCTAGATGAAGCAGAAGAAGAAGAAAAAATTATATCGGCGCAATGGGTTGACCAGAGGGAAGGTGTATGCATGCATGCCACTAATGGTAACTGTGCTAAATTTGGAGTACACGGCATTCAATATAAAACACAACTTCATTGGAGGGAAGGAGTAGAGTATCCAAAGAAATACATAGGGTCCTAAAGAGTAATTCTGGAAAATTTTGGTATGATTTAATAAATAGACATTTACATTGGGAAAGTGGGATAA